>JAZGTK010000904.1:0-49132 GCA_036877625.1 Ambastaia sidthimunki
GTGTCGATGGAATGATGGAGCAGGAGAGGAGATGGAACAGGTGAGTTGCGGCTCCAACTTGATAAACTTGTGAAACAGGAATGAGAGTATAATCCAATAGGTGGGTAGTCATAGCGGAGCGATATTGAGTCCGTGCTCAAAGTGAGACCAGACGATGAGAGGCGTGTGCTTATATAGTGAGGTGGAGTGATGAAGTGCAGGTGGGGATCTTTAATAATCAGGTGAGAGTGAGCGCTGAGGTGGAGCGGTGAGAGAGCCTGGCTCTTCCGTGACAGTAACCCCTCACGACCCGCTCCTGAGGGCCCCGGACCCCGTCTCCGTGGTGGTCGACCTCTTACTTCGTGTGCCGGTCGATTTGGGTGAGTTCTGTGAAATTCAGTGGGGAGAGCTGGGTCAAGGATGTCATCTCGTGGGATCCAAGAGCGTTCCTCGGTTCCGTAGCCCTCCCAATCTACCAGATATTCCAAATGATCTCCACAGCGACGGGAGTCTAGGATCTTATGAACTGAGTATACGGTACCGTCCTCTAGTTCCAGCGAAGGATGGGGTTCCACTGTCTGGCCAGGCTCTGTGGAGGAAACAGATTGGGGTGAGTGATAAGGTTTCAGAAGTGACACATGGAAAGCAGGGTGGATCCGATACGTGGTGGGTAATTTGAGTAAGTAAGTGATGGGGTTTATCTGACGGACAATGGGAAAGGGACCAATGTATCTGTATCTCTTGGACACTACTGTGACCTTCCCCTCGTCCATCTGGATACTGTGTTCACTTATGATGTATCCCAGGAATGGCAGCGAAGACTGGTGAAACATGCAATTATCAGCTCTTAGGAAGAGTTAGAAATATTTCAGGTGTTGGAGGACCTCCGCAACGTGCTGGCGATGTTCGGCCAAGCTCCGGGAGTAGATCAGAATGTCATCGATGTAGACCAACACTGATTTGTGGAGAAACTCCCGGAGAACCTCGTGCATGAAGTCCTGGAATACGGAGGGGGCATTGACTAAACCATAAGGCATGACCAAATACTCGTAATGACCAGTAGGAGTCAAGAAGGCGGTCTTCCACTCGTCCCCACTTCCACTCGAGCGGTAAAAGAGCTTGGAAGTGTCTCATAACTTCGGTGTTCATTGAGTAATTTCGTACAAACTTGAACTGGATGTTTGAGGGACTGATGACATAGAAGTGGCTATTGTGAGTCACAGTCATAGCCTCACCGACTGGCATTAGGAAGTTTGTCACTTAAAAGGTATATCATCTAAAAAATATTGTTGATATCTTGAACAGTGTTGTCTTCTGCATGCATTGAGTGATTTACATAACATTTTGGAAAATATGTTTGGTGTTGTGGGCTGATTGTGGCTATTTGGAGTCACAGTTATAGTGCCACCAACTGGCAGCAGGAAGTGTGCCACTTACAAAAGGCTTAAAATAGACTTTAAAATAGTCTTATTTTCGGAATTAAATGCATGTGACAACTGTGCATTGTTTTCTGGGAAGCACCAGGTGGTGATGGAGCCATTGTTTAAGATTATTGTTCCCCCAATCCCAATTATTAAGTACACTGTTGTTAATGTTTCATCTAGGCCAGTCATATGCAAAGTTCTTAATATGTTGCCCTGGTGCCTTTTTACTTTCTTGTCAGCTACTAAATTGTCCTTCACAGTGACTATTCGCCCTTCTGTGGCTTCTCTCACTAGTGTAGTCAAGGTAGTCATTTTATTAGTTTGCTTTTCTCCTGGAACCAGAGGAGCAGTGGCACAGTAGGTACACAATAGAAACAATTTGTTAGTGACCCATTTGTTAGTGGCCATTTTATAAGACTGAGCCTGTGTAAATGTTTGCATGCAAAAAATATCAGGTCTATATAACTGCTTGACAAGTTGTCTCCAAAGACCATAAGTCCTTGATTAAAATTTAAGAATGAGGACAGTATTCAACCCCTACAATGTAGATAAAGTAGGAAGTTATAATTTTTTGTTTTGCTTCAGACATGATTACATTATAAAAAGAGTTACAGTGGAACTATGAAATTTGATTACACATACCTTCATGGAATTGTTTTGCAACATTGTTTTGAAATATGATCCAAATTACCCTTCTTTGTTTGTTGCAAGCATAAATAATAGGGCAGCATGAATTACCACTAGATGTCCATCGTGATTGTGCACCCTGTTTTTCTGTGTGTCGCCTCTTTTTCTCACTGACGGATGACATAAAATAAGGCATTCTCTCCCCAGCACCAACAGCATCACTCTGAGCGCTTTTTGACACTTGAAAATGATCGGAATGGTGGTACCACAGCTGGGAGGGCGTTGACTGGCTGGCGCATAGTCTGCCACTAAACTTTCAGTGCTTGAGGAGCTGTCTGGGCTGGGACAGGTGGTGTTTATGCAGATGAATGAACACATTACTGTGTGCTCTTCCTTTTGGTTTAAACATTAGCGTTTCAAATGTGACAAATCAGATATTCGTCTTCCACATCCTGCCTCCATTGTTGTTGCCAGAAGGGTGTACATGTGGAGAGGTTTGCATGAGTTTGTGTCTTTACAGTTTTGCTTGTGTGTATGACTGTGTAGGTGGTTGGTTGGATGTAAGCATGAGTACGCATATGTATATTTAACATCTGATTAAGCGTGTTAGTACTAGAAAATTTGTTGTAGTTTATCATATCAGCATGAAAGTGTTTGTGGCCATTTACAAGCAGGGAACCACAAGTATCTTTCTTTGGTCATTTATAGAGATTAGGTTGATTTCATGATTAAATGTACGCGTATTATAAACCAGCATGGCCAATTAAGAGGAAGCTCAGCTGTAGTCTTTCTTTAACTGCATAAGAGCAATTTGTTGTCTACTACTAAATGACGCAGGACGTAACTGGGTGTAACTGACAATAAGCAAATACCTCCTTATTATTTCAGCACAGGGCGATTTGCCCTACTTCAGTAGCAATCAGGTAAGCAGAATAAATAATCCTGCCAATGGATGGGAGGCACTTTTTGTTTATCTGTATTTTTGTCACTGCAAAACACAGTTAAACCTAAAACTTTTTTGAAGTATTAGCTATGGAGTTAATATCTGGAGGGTGTATAGGATGGTCATATAACTCATTTCTTGATAACTGACAAAGAGCTTCATATTTACTTGCTATTGATTTATTCATGGCCATACCCACTACCGTGGTCCCCAATGTTTGGACCGATGTGTTTTTCCAAGGTGTATATAATAAACGTTTGGAAATAGATGCCTAATCTAAATTTTACTTTGTTGCTGCATCTAAAGTGCCTCATTTTTTTAAATTTGACATGTTTTACAATAGAAATGTTAACAACCAGCAGAAATAATTACAGATGCAAACTATTTCTTAATTTAAAATTATAATGATAAAATTATAAATACAAAAATTATATACATGATTAATGTAGCCTATTGTTATTTATAAATGTCAATTAGACAAGACAATTGAATAATCCGTCACCATATCAGACATAAGATAAATGATAAATGTGCACATTACATTGTGAATTAATTTAATAAACCTATTTACAGCTTTCCTGGTAGCCTTCAGTAATTCACTTATAATAATATAAAAAATAATTCCTATGATCCTATGTTTACTTTTTGACACAGATGACAATGAAAAGACTGTATCAATGTCATGGATCTGCCAGGTTCGGATCAAAACTGAACTGTGCAATCATGAGCAGCAATAATCAATTTTGGAGCTTGTGTTCTGACTACTTAAGATGGCAGAAGAAGCTGACCCAGGGTCTTTGCTTATATTGTGGTGCTGGAAGGCATACACAGGCATACAATTTCCCATACATCCTCCACATACTATGGTGAGTTATATCCTGTCTTCCACCATTAGTAAAACTCCACTTACTGCTGAAATAGCCCTAACTACCTCTAATGTATCACTTCCAGAATGTGCTCTTCTCTCTACGTGTTGGCAATTTTATATTCAAGAACCTCTGCTTCCAGCTGAAGCTCCAGAAATGGCCACCAAAACAACCTACCAAGTCCAGTCCATCACTGGGAAACCACTAGACATGTCCCTTATAAGGTGGGACTCATGAGACTTTGCATAGATCTTCTGCATACTAAGTCCATCCACCTCTTGGTTCTGGAGAGTGCCACTGCTGATTTAATATTTGAGTGCTCCAGGTTATTTTAACATAACCCAGTGATTTCTTGGAGTACTGGAGAGATCCTGACTTGGGGCAACAGCTGCTTTCCAGACTGTTTTCCACTATGACTCTGAGTAATACCCAGGTCACCTCAGATCCTTTCTGTAAACTCCACCTCCATTGAAAGTCCAGTTGAACTGCAAATCTCTTCATGTTACACCCCCCAGCGTAACAGCAAGGTATTATACCCCAGGAAAGCCTCCCAACTCCCACCTCTCCATCCCAGATAAAAAGGCCATATAGGAGGACAATATCCAAGAAGCTCTACAACAAGGGTATATCCATCAATCTATATCCCCTGCTGCATCTAGCTTCTTCTTTGTGACCAAGAAGGATTGTGTCCCTGTATAGATTTCCATACTCTGAACAAAATTACATTGAAATTGTGGTATGCTCTTTCCTTAACCCCTGGAACAACTGAGAGAATCTATGTTGTTTACTAACCTAAACTTTCACAGCTTGATAACCTTCTCCGTGACCCCCACTAGAAATGATAAGAATTTAGTCATGCCATATGATTTGGTAAACACTCCCTCCAAGTTCCAAGACGTCATGTATGAGGTGCTCCTGGACTTCCTCTGTTTGCAATTTGTTCTTATTTACATGACATCCTGGTATACTCCCGGAACTTGGCTGAACATCACCAGCACGTTGCAGGGGTCCCCCAACATCTCTGAGACTATGACCTCTTTTTAAAGGCAGATAAAATGCTCCTTTCCTCTGTTACAACATCAGCAAAGATGGCATCAAGATGGACAGGGAAGGTTGTGGCTGTAAAGAACTGGCCACAATCCCATAACAATCAAAGAACTCCATCGATTCCTTGAATTCAGAAATTTCTATCATCGATTCATCAGCAATTACAGCTCCATGACCTCTCCATGGAGCTGACCTCCCTGCTAAAAAACAAACCCAAATCTCTGTCCTGGACACCAGTGGCAATGGAGGCATTTCAGAAGCTCAAGGAAGCCTTTACTACACACAGCCAATCACCAGCCACTGATTAGGTCCACCAAGGCACTCTTACAGCCAATCACTCAAGTACTGATCATCCACTACTGCAATCACTTATCACCCTATTATCTCACCAAATATAAGCACGCACCAAGCCAGCACTCACTGTCCGGTCTGTAAAGGACTACTTAACTGTAACTCTATGATCCAGTGATCTCTATTGTGTGGTTCCTTCGTTGCTTTCTCCTTGTTCCGGGTCTTCTTTGTGTCTGTTGTCCTCCACCTATTGAAGAACCCACCTGTAACTCACTTGGAAACCCAGCTTGGTGCGTGCTGCCATCACATTGTAACCATCCACAATCCACAAGCTCCATCTGTTAGAACAATCAGATCAGTTATTCAAGTCTCCTTATTGTCACTGCTTATTTCACAAGTTAATTTACCTGTTCTTCTGTGTTTCTTCAATAAACATAATCTCAATTATGTTCTTTGGTTGTCGAGTTTATTTACTGTAACAATTAATTAAAGTTATTCTTTGGAAAAAAATGTAGGGCAGGATAAGGAAATTGAGAGAAAGAAAAAGAGAAGGTGATAAAGATGAGAGGAAGAGTAAGTAAGCATTCTGCCCACTGTTCCCAGAATGGGATTACATTATTACAATGTATTTCTCATTTTAACAACACAAACAACTAGGGTAAATATAGCCATAATACTATTATTGAATAATAATTTTACAACAAATAGTCTGGTCCTCAAATCTTTGTGAACAAGAAATGTTCCAAGAATGCTGATATTTAGTATTCCACAAATAGAATCTGTTATCTTTATAAAGCAGCATCCTCCATTTCAGAACCTCTGTATTTATAAATCCCTGCATACATCGTTAATGGTATGTAATTATCTGGATGGATTACAGAAGAACTAATTAATATTCAGTCAGGATGTGCTGCTTTTTCATGTGAAAAAATGTAAGGTGAGACAAAACAAGTGTAGATTAAGTCATGTTGCACAAAAAATGTGTCTTGCAATATGTTCTTAATTCTCAGTTTAACATGTAGTGCCAGAACATACACATACAGCAATAAATAACAGATTTTGTGTGTGAATGCTTAAAATAAACAAATACTGTACATATTTTGATGGACATTCCATTAATGCATTGAAACCTTTAAATTGTATATCACATATAACATTAACCCCATTCCATGGTAAAGGACCAAGTTACACCATAATTACAAGAAAACACTATTCTAATTAAAATTTCTTGCTCATCTGCCCTTTATATTTTATTAGAGCTAATCTAACAGGCAAATTGACTAAATTTTTGTATCCATGATTCTGAAATTTCAATTTAAAGTATTCATCTCAAGTACAAAGCTTCCTCATCCATCTTAGGAATGTGCACAATTCGATGTTCCTCAATGTGTAACTCTTTGTGTGTGTAATACTTTGTTTCGGCTTTGGTAGTCAGAGGGAATTGGTTCAGAGCAGTCTTGGGTGAAAGACTTTAGCCCATTGTCTGGCTCAACTTGACCCGACCTGGCTGGTTAAGCTGATGTATTGTGGACTGCAAATCGTTTCAGCTGAGGAGGCCAGTTTCTTTGTGAAACAACGGAGAAAATAACTTGGTTAAAAAGAGCATCCCTGCAGTCTTGGGAGAGGCAGATCGGTTTTGTTTAGCTGCTCCAGACAACTCCAAATCTGATGTCTACTGGCTGGAGGCAGCAAAAAGAGGAAAGAAAAAATACCTCCACCAATGGTGAGAGGTTTATTGTTGCCAACTCTGAAAACCAGATGAACACCAAGCTGAAATAACAAGATCCACTGTCACCAACACATTTGAAGAGCTGCTTTTTAGCATTTCTTTCCATATTCCAATTTTCCTCCATCTTTCCAGTTGTCCACACAGTTGCAAGAAGCAGATATTAATAGAACGGAGCTTCACTACCAGTCCTCACAGGCCTAGGAAGTTACGTGACATAAAAAAGCTGACAATTCAGCAGCAATCAACAACTTGTTTTCTAGCTGGATCCCTACAGCCATCGAGAGGAGTAGAGGAAGACCTGCTGATGCTTAACGCTGGCTTCTAATCACATTTCTACCATGCGGCAGGCCCAGGCTTGTACCTCACAGGTATCTGCTAAATCATCTCAGCCCTATTTCCTCACACCCTCCGTGATCTTAATAGCCTGGCTTTGCCACTCTTCTTTAGCAGTCAGCCCAAAGACAACCTCAATTTAAAAATGTAATTAACTCTGACATCGCATAAGCTCTTCTTGCTCTTCTGTTCTCTATTTTCAAAGAAAAAAAAACAGAAATAACAAACAAAACAAACCCAACCTATCACCCCTCAAAAGCAGTGAAAAGCAGGGACAAGCTATGCAGACATTATTTGATGGCACATTTTAAAATTTTCATTGATACTTGTGGTGTGATTGTTGAGCTTTTGACAGACCAATCTGGGCAGTGCTCTAATGCTTATATTGATTTGGAGAAGTAAAATGGCTATGACTAGGCTAGCAATGATGGGGACAATTCCGTTTGCGCAAGTGAGTGTCTACAGGCCAGTCCCAAATGACTCAATCCAAGGAAACACCAGTCAATAAATTGCTTCTGGTCTACGGCAAGCCAGTCATGACTTGTATGATTATCGAAAATGGGCACAGCTCTTGTTTGTGGTCTCCCACAGCTCAAGGTTTGGGTACAGGGTGGGACATCAATCATTCCCTTACGGGCAAGGTGCCACTGCTTCATTTCCTGCCGGAGCTCGCTGAGCGACACTTCCAAGTGTCTAATTACCACTATGGAGCTAAAGCCACACCAGCAGCTCTCCAGTGAGGAGTCCTAGCCTCTCTGTGAACTACACAGCTAATTGTTCCATTGCTCCCCTAATGACGCAGTCAGAACAGAACAAAGGATAACACCAAAAGGTAGAGACCAAGTTGATGTGATAATTTTCATTAACCCTGCTCTACATGTTCTTTCATCTACCCTTCCCTCTCCCCTGAACTGTGTAGTGAGGTACTTAAATTATCCACAAGCATTTCAGCCTGTGCTAATTATCCAAAGAGTTCCTCATTAGACGATTTTAAATCCAATCTTAGATCAACACTTGCTCAGACCTCAGGGATTCTATGTTCCCAACAGCAGTTAAACAAACAATCAGTTCAAAGGATCAGGTATTCCACTTTAGGAAGAGGGAAAAATAGAAGGGTAAACAACTGCTCACTTGAAAGAAATGACTCCAGCCATAGCCTAGCATGCATGCACCAATCTATAATTCATTTTCACTCAAAAGCACTCAATTTTTCTCCACGCACCAGCCTTCTAATTTGAAGTGTAGTCCACGCACTCACACACCTACACCCATATGATGACTGCAGGCAAAAGCTAGCCAAAAAATAGCACCACAAAAGAGAGAAAAACAAAGAACAGAGAATTACCAGTGGTAACAATGAATTGCAGAGAAATGCAGTTTGGAATAAAAACATGGCCTACATACAAAGGTGGTGATCATTTTAATTGTGCTTAGTCTAGTTGCCAGTAATTAATTATATTAATAATCACAGTACAATCAGGCTTCCAGTAATTAATTTGCAGTACAAAAACTTCATGACTATCAGGACCAAACAATAAACAAGTAAATAAATAAATAGCACTTTACAAGATAAATATAAAAAACTCAAACACATCCGACCTAAGGTCCCTTTTCTGTCATATCTCTCTTCTTTTCACTGTATATTTATTTCCCTATACTTGGCATTGCTTGAACTTAGAAATTTGCTGTGGCTTCAAAAAAGTAAAACACTATTTATGGAATGTGTATGTGAAGAAGTTGATTACATAGGTCTTTTGATAAATTTGGCCTTTCTTAAGAGAGCACAACTAGATGTACTAGAACAGACCTCTAATGTGCAGTAATTTCACAGCACTTCTCCTTTCCTGCCTTTTTTCTACCTCACTCATTTAAACTCATTTTTATTTCTCTTGGTGTGACCCAGCTGCTCTCTCTCTTTCTCTCTGTTTCTCATCTCTCTTAATGTCAGTGTGTTGCCACTGTGAAGCATCACAGAGCTAGAGTCTGTCACTTAAAATAATGCTGTCAGATCTGTAATTTTAACCTTGAAGCAATTAGCTATTGTTCAGGCATAATGAATGCTGACACCTCTCGGAGATGATGAAACCTCTAATTGCTCTGTAAAAATTGAAGCTTTTGACATTGCTGCTGACAGACTTTTTCCCCCTTCCTTTTTTGTGCTCCTTCATGTGGCCACATGTACATGGCAGATGACGGTAGCTGGTTTGAGACTTGAAAGCCAGCAGAACTTCTCCGCCATCAGCTGTCCCCAGCAGAAAAAGAGAGGGAAAAGACTGGTTTTGCTGAAATGATGAGTGTTTAAACCTTGATAGCACTCAGCTAATGCATCATTCAGCAAAAGTGTCATGGATGAGCATTAATGTCACGACAGGAGCAGGATGATGACTGTTCCATCTTAAATAGGAAAAGGCTGATGAAATGTTAGCACAGGACACATCTAATAAGTTTTCCCCTAAAATACCTGGCAGTATTGAATGAAGCGAGGACTGTAGGTTTGACAGAAATTGCTTGTGTTTTCTAACACACAGTCTTGTATGTGGAAGTCGTGGTAGATATTTACTTTTTCTAGTAAAGCTAATCAATAATTTCTTTCTATTTTATTTCCTTTATTGATTAAAGACTGGAAATAATACAGTAGTCTCACTGCTTGTTTTCTATTGGCAGGTAATTTTGTTGTACAAGAGAAGTTAATTGGTGCTCAATCCAGTGTTCTAAGTGATTTTAATGGGTGTAACATTTCTAAAAACAAGTGTGATTCAGCAAAAAATGGAATCCTGCTTTTAAGGGCACACCGAATATCATACAACATTCCTTATTTCTTTGTGTGTAATTTTGTTCCTCTCTCGAGCTTGACACATACATTCCTTTATGGGTTTTACACATGCATCATCTGTGACTATTACCCAGATAGACAATTGCTCTAATGATTGAACTGATAACAGGTGAGAAAGATATTTGCTGCTAAATTTTAACATATTCTTCCAACCCATCAACTCTGAATAATAAGTATTATCAAGTCAATAATACAAATATTTAGCTGAAGCATGCATTGTAAGGTAGGTATTTTACCTTTCAATTAATTTAAAAATTTTAAAACTTGTTATGAATGCAAAGGTACACTATGATGACTGTCAACCACTCCTGCCTCTTGGCAGAAATCCCTTTTCACACTTTAAAGATTCTAACCTTGTTACAACATTTCTCTAATTTCGCTAGCATTGAAAATCTGCACACTGACAACCCACCATCTTAAAATTCATCATCCTGACACCTTGCCATCACCACAGGGCAAGATTAAGAATCCAACCTACGATAATTAAGGAGCACCCAAATGCTTAATGTGCATCTTCTGCACTGTTTAGGCAATGGCATGACTTCGGCTATGAGTGCGTCATTTAAATCCTACACTGCTGACTGTCGCCCTTTCAAGGATTCAGTGAGTGACCTTGCACTGGGACCATCTTAGAGAAGTTTAGCTGGATGTGTCCCTGCTGTTTGAGTTTGAAAGATGGTGATGACGTGGCACAGTAAAGTGAGAGCAAGTAATGTGGTAATGAGCAGGCCTCTGAGAGCTGGTGCTTTTCCCTCATTAGGATAATAAGTAAGACATCCCTAACATGACATTAGCTGTAAAATGTGGAAATTACAAACCTTACTTGGGCTCCTGGAAGCAACAAGAACAAACCAATTCCTTGCAGCAATCTGTTCCGTATAATGTGTTTCATGTAAATGAAAGGTCTGAATCCTATTTTAATTTCAACACCCCCTCTCTTGCACGTAACTGTTACCAGTAGCTGACTTCCCTTATATCCACCTTTTGGAAGTCAATTTTAACCATAAGTTAAGTAAAATTAACAGATCAAGGTCAGGAGGCCACCACAAATTTATAATTTACAGACCCACAATGTGTTGTGTATGCTATAAAGCATCACTTCTATGTATTATAATATTAAATTTTCAACAATAGAGCTAATAGTCTAGACTCTAAACTTGCTTTTGGAACAAAGCACAATGAAACATCATATGTCAAGCTGTACTTAAGTAACCAATGCTGAATAAAAAAATTGTAAAGTTCTGTTTTGAAGTAAGCTACCTACCATTGCATATCCTATTTTACTGATTTACATTATTATGACCCTAATATAGAACATGTATATATTGGATTTTCCAGTCAAATGTAATAAACATATGTCTGTTTATTAACATGAAATATTCTAAATTATTATATTAGAATGAATTCAATGTTTGTTTAAAATGTTTAAAAATAACATGTTATTATTATTTACAATGTGGCACATTTTCTGCATTACTGATAAGTTGTAGTTAAAATTTATAGGTGCAACGCATATTTTTCAAATTTACTCTATTATACCTTTAAATAAGCAATAAAAATCATATTTTTTCACATCAAACGCATCAAAGCCTGTATTATTTTCCCATTGAGACGATATCATTCTCCTATTATGTTTTTCCTTGCGACTATAGCGTTTTCGGGCATTTAATCGTTGCCTAACCTATAAAAACAAGTACTCCACTGCTATTGGTATTTGTCGATATTTTGGGGCAGTCACTTTGAACTCACGTAATTTAATTTGTTTTTCAATCACGTTGTTTTTTAGTTTTTATAAACTAAAAACAGTTTTCATAAAAAGATAAAATTTGTTATTTTTGCAACTGTTTATACTGTCAAATTATGCTTTGTTTGCATTAGATTTGTTTTCATTCTCACTTGCTTAATATATTTTTCTTTTTCACATTTTCTTATTATGAAGAGATTGTAAGACATGCACTGACGTGCCCATGTAGTATTGTTTCAACGGCCAGCTTGAATTAAATAACGCAGAAATCAACAACCTATTCCCCAGTTAGAGGAGCCCAAACGAACGCGCCCTGAGGCGAGTCTATTCTAAGAGAAGCATTGTAATGTTCACTTAATTACATTCCCCACGTGATTAGTTAGTTACGTCTCGTTTAGTTTAGTCTCATTTAGTGTAAACCGTATTAAGACAAGTGTTTGTGTATGTATTTATTTAATGGGGACAAAGGGTTGGCGTCTCTATAACTAAAGTTTCTATTGTGCTGGGACTGTGGCTCACACGTTTCTTATTAAGATTTTGGCTGGGTATCTTATTTAAAATTCCGTTTGTTCACATGTATACCCATTACTCGCTAAGACCTTTTTGGTTTTAATTGGTACTATGCATTATACGACTAGCACAACACAGAAATGAAATTTGAGAGGATAAAACAAATATATACATTCATGTGGTTATTTGGTTATTTCTTAACGACGCTTACCCTTAACTGGTTGAAACAAATACCAAATATTAAGCTCTTAAGAATTCTACAGATGTCTATAATTGTTTATATGAAATGTTTCTTTTAATTCACTCACGCTGAGAAGACCCACGCCTGCTGTCTGTCCGCGGCGGTTCTCCCATAAAACAGCTGTCAGACCGGGAGCAGCTTTGCCATTCCCAGAGCAAATGCATCACATCATCTGTTCTCATACAGCAGACCGGTCCCGGCTCGATTACTTGAATGCAAGCCTATGTTAATGAGTTCAGACGGGCTTATAGAGTTTACAAAGAACTTTGTGTAGTATTTGAAAATTAAGGGTATATACTATACAGTCTAAAAAGGCTTGTTTCGCTCATTTACCCTAAATTGTTGCTGAAGATTATGTTTCATAAATATATGCTAGAATTATCTCATCTTTAGAATTTTATTATTTTTTTAAACCTTGTCTTTTTTAATACCGGTCTTGAAGTAATTCCGCACACAAGGCGTAAAAAAGGTCCCATTTACCAAAACTTAAATTTTTTAAATTGTACAATTATGAGAGACTGCTTGTAAACCACAGGATAGCCTCAGAAATGTCACAAAAAAGGAGTAGGCCTAAACATGCCTCCCCCTTTCAAGATAAAGCTTCTGACATTAACTTTTCTTTTTCTACCATTTTGTCTTTATTTCACCAATCTTCCCATCTAATAAACTTTATAAGCCTATGTACAAGTGTATTTGTACCAAAAAAGACAAAACAAACACTCTGACAATGAACAGTCCGTTTACTGTCACGGTCACAGGCTCGTCTGGTTTTGTTTGGCCTATAAGTCAGAAATTGTCCATATTAAATAATACATCTTTTTCTTAGATAAATGGTCTCTCAATGTTTTCTGGAGAAAAAATGCGTCTTGTGAAAGTTCAGCGCAGTCCATTACGTTGCGTGTAGTACAGGTGTCTCTCAATTTCTTTTAATGGTTTTACCGAGGGTGCGGTGTGCCCGGTATTGGGTTTGCTATCGGGTTTAATGCCGGTTGTCCCCCGGGCCCCAGGCCGTGAATGAGCACTCTAGGGACGAGCGGTCTCTGAAGAGAGGGATGTGGTGTGGACGGAGTCCGGTACATACTGCTGTACATAGCAGCGGCAGCGGCGGCCGCTGTTGTGCTGTCCACGGTCCCTAACAAGCTCGGGTGATAAAAATACGGGGACGGAAACATTCGTTGTAAGGCCGAGTAATTTCCAGCTTCAGCCAGCAGTTCTAATCCGACAGCCGTCTGTCTTTTCCATTTCGTCCTGTAATGAGATCAAATACAAGAAATCAATTATTAAATTCTTCACATGGGTCCGTATTGGCCACATTATTCGGAACGCGCATGCTGGGTTTTGCAACAACACAAACTGTTAATAAAAAAAATCTAATCTAATACAACATCAAATCCTATTTAAAACGATATTAATTGGGCCGAATTATGTTTTCTGATACATACACTATTCAATTAACTTTTTTGCATGGTTGCATGCTTAACATTTATTGGCAAAATATATAACAATACAATAAAGTTAAATCTGAAAATTATTATTACTATTATTATTATTTCAAAAACAGAAAATGTAAGTACAATATAGGAAAATTGTAAGCACTGAATGCAAGAATATTTTACATACTAAATGCAATCAATTATATACAAACAATGATATAAAGCTATATCATTTTGATGACACAAAATAAAATACTACAAAAACGTGAAGCAAATCAGAAAAATTTAAAATGACTTTTAATTTGTGATTTTTGTTAAATCCAAATATAGATCAAAATATAGAAAAAAGTGCAAAATAAAAGTATAATAAGCACTTTTATAAGCACTTTAAAAGTCTTCAAATAAAAGTCTTGGGGCTTACTTGTAAAGTTTATGAATTTACATAAAATGTTTGTATATGCAAAACACAGCCGATTATTCTGCTTTTATTATTATTATTATTATTATTAACATCATCATTGTTGTTGTTGTTTGCACATGTTTTTAAATCTTACCGTCGGTTTTGGTACCAGGTCTTGACTTGTGTGTCTGTAAGGTTTAGGGCTGCTGCCAGGTCCATTCGGTCCTGTACACTGAGGTATTTCTGTCTCTCGAAACTGCGCTCCAACTGGTTGAGCTGATGGTCGGAGAAGGCAGTCCGCGCTTTGCGAGGTTTTTTAGAGCGGACTGGGGGACTGTCTCTGGAACTGGAGATTTCCCGATCGCCCTCTTCCTTTGTTCCTAAAATAAGTTAAAAGTTAATGAAGAAGAGTTCATGAAAATGCATTTAACAATTTCTACATTTATTTATATCAATTAAGAAATTATTTTATGTACTTACTTTGTCAATTTATTAACATTTTGAAAATATTAAATTCGAGTTATTTAGTAATTATTGTTTAAAATACTTTATTTAACAACCAGATGCCTATAGGCCTCACAAATACGCCTTTTTAGATCTGAGCACCTTTAAAAAATCCACCAGCTACTAGAACAAATAAATCCTGTTTGTTTCCCCAAAAATAAGGTCGCTTGCATGTGAACGAAAATAATTTGCAAAAATGAGCAAAAACGATATCTCAGTCTACCTCTATATGTAGCAGTTTTTGCTGGGCTCTGGGATCCCTCGAGATAATCTCTCTAATTGACCCACTAGGGAGGATCCCACACCGGGCAAAATTCACCAGCCTTTACATCTGTTATGCTAATAATGTCAGAGAACAACCTCAGGCACCTCAGATAACAATATTATTTTGATCACTTATTCAATGAAAATAAAGACAAAAAAACGCTTCATTTTCAACATTTCATGTGATCAATAATATATTTTTCAAGTTTACCAAGAAATTAATATGTTCAAGGCATTTGGTGCCGTTAAATCCATGTAACATTCCAATGATGGAATCATAATGTCGATTGTTAGAATTCAGTTAAAAAGTTTCATTTTTATTATTTTTCTGTTTTTAAATACGTTGACATGTGGTTATTTTATGTAATGCATGCGTTACACACAGCATTCCATAACTGTGCAATGCTAAAGACTCTTATTTACAATGGTCAGATTTTCAGGTTGAACTGCATAGAAGCCTTTCAAGCAATTTAAACGTATTTATTTTTGAACATTAATTTATTAGATAAAGTTTTACATCACAATATTAATACTGCGCATACAGCGCGATACAGATAAACAATGTGTATATATAATATATACGTTTTGCTTCGTCCAGTTGCACATTATTATTCTTATTACGATCAGTTACTTTAACAAACATGTAACCCAGGCACTGTGATGAAAGGTGTTACCTAATGTATTTATATGTATTTATTTTTACGTAAAAACAGTCTTACCGTTGCACTTCAAGTCGCTTTGAATGTCATCTCTTTTGTCCAATTTACTTCTGTTTTCGTCTTGCTCTAGTTTGGGCCTGATGCCGTCTGGGACGGTTCCGCTCTCCGTTTTGGGGCTGTGATGTGGAGATTGTACACTGGTGCTGTAAGGAGCGCACGCTGCCAGCGGTTTGCTGTCGCCCAAAATGTCTTTTATTAAAAAGGAGGAGGTGGCAGTCCTGGGGGCACACCCGGCCTGCCCGAGCAGATGTGGCTGGGGAGAAAGCTGCAAACTCTGAGCTTGACTGTGATGATGATGGTGATGGTGATGCTGAAGGTTGTCTTGGACCAGATGCGATTCGGGTTGCTCCATCGTGACTGAGATCGGGGACGAGGGGGCTGTTCCCACAGTGTCTATCTCCGAACATGGTGATGGGGTCGCTTGGCTCCTGAAATCAGCTGTTCTGTTGCTATCACTGATACGAAAATCTCCGTTCATTAGCACTGAGCTGCCAGAATTGGTTGTGGACAAAATAGTGTCTATTCCGAAACTAGACCCACTGGATCCTTCCATAGTATAAGAAAAATAAGCACTTAAGTCGTCTTCATAACTTTCCCCTATAATTTAAAAAAGAAAAAAAATGCAGTGCCTAAACGGAATCAATTACGCACCAACTTACGGAACTTAAACGTTAACGCGTTAAAAAATTCCGAGAAGTACAAAATAAACATTTCTAAATAAAAATCCTTGCACCTAGAGAAAAAGAAATGTAGCCTGCGCTCCAAGATGTTGTAACATTCAAGTTGAAATGTGAAAAGCGAGTGGATCTGTGTAGTCTACGTCCTTTTGTTTTGGTTATTGAACTTTCTTTTAAAGTTGAGGTGTGGAGAGATTGGGATGCTCTAACTCCTCGACATCACGCTCACTTTGCCACCAATCGTTGTAGTATTGCTCTACAATGACTTCCTACATTGACGTCATATTTTCTCTTTTATTATAACACACTCCTAGTGCTCCCCATCTCCCTTCTTATTGGTTACATGGTCACGCGTCTGTCCAATCAGCGATTTTTACTTCATCATTACACTTCAGAGCCACCCATTGATTTCTCAATACTCTTTTGAAACCTTCCCTCCGTTACTGTGGTTCCCTCCGTTACTGTAGACATAAATACGTATTTTAAAACATTTATGGTAACAATTTTGGTATTTCACAGTGTCTGTGCTATGCATATTACATGTTTTTGTTATTGTAGTTAAATTATTAACTACAATAACAAAAATATATTTAATAGCTGACCCACAAGAAATTACGCAGACAAAACACGCAGTATTATTACCCAGTACTAACAAACTTAAACTGTTACATGATCATTGTAACGTAAAGAATATTACACTATAACTATTGTAACTTACACTAAACATAGCCTATATACATTAAAGAAACCGTTAATGGGGTAGCTTGTATAAGCTCCTATGCTGAATTTTATTTAATCGTAATCTTTGTTGGCTTGTTATACATATATTATGCTTTAAATTAATGTAATATGTGGGTTTCGTTTTTTAATGATTTCTAAAAAAATACACAATAAAAATTCCTATTGGCAAAACAAAACTGTAATTATTCTTTTAGGAGCAAGGAGACAGTGTAACGTGCTGGAGAAATAAGCGCGTTTTGAGCTGATAGTCAATGTGTGTCAGGCCCTTTGAGTGAGCGCTGATTCTAAATAGCTCAAGGGAATACAATGATGGCGAATATTGTACGTGACACTTGCCCGACTCCTATCATGCCTTTTTTCTGAATAAACCATGGGCTTACATTCGTTAAATCCGCTTTAGTTCGTCCTGTTTGTTTAGATCTAAAAATACAAACAAATTTAATATGCATTTTTTCAGACTGGTATTTTTAGCGTATTAACGAAGCACCTAGGAATAGTACAGGGGAATGATCTGTCATACTAATATAATTATTTTTGACACTAGGTTGTCCAGTTTGTTGTATCTAATTGTAATAAAATACACATTTCAGACTTTTAATTCTTACATTTGAATTTCAGCTCCAACTGTTTAGGCTACACGGTTGGGTGCGTGAGTACTGAGACAATGATGCGATGTATCTGGAGGTATCTGGTTTACATCTCCATCTGACGGACTCACAGCTGATTATATCAGCCTGTTTTCGTCGTTGTCTGACGAAGGTTACGGTTGTATTTTCTCGTGAAGCACTTTGTGCTTTTAAAACGGTTTGTAACCGAGCTTATTTAGTCGATTTTATTAAATGACCGACGTGGGAGTCATTGTACACGTTTGTTCTCAATTTTAAATAGGTCCACATCTTGCATTAGGAAACAGTTGTAGACATAAAAAATGCATGTTAACCGTCAAAATTATATTGCAATCAATAAAAAATTACATGTTCAGGTTTTTGCATCAATACTTCATAATTATAGAGTTTTATCTGTTTCTTCTAAAAACTTTTTGATTGCGCCCTCTGTTTAATTAATTATGATTATACCAGATATTGTCTTTTAAAACTGCACCAGATGCATCTTGTTGTGTTGTTTAAATTTTGTTCTGTTTCACGTTTTGTTTCGTTTTCTTGGTGCGACGTAAAATCTATCCTGTTATAACAATCATCAGCTGTCTGGTTAGACAGAAAATTACATCGCTGAAGATTGACGATACTAACCAATCATGTGAGTTTAAATTATATACATTCTGTGCTTGCATTGCTGGCTTGTAATTTACCAGAATCCTTAATTCTGTACTGTACTAAAGCTATAAGCTAAATCATGGCTAATTGGTGAATTCTTGTACTCTTGTACACAAACAAGCTGAATGCTGTTACATATATTCAGTTTTAACACTAGGCGGCGACAAATCTAAGAATCCTTGTCATTAATTACATGAAGATTGCTGGTTAATCCAAGGCAAAATCACTTTATGTATACATACTGACATCAAGTTTTCATCTTAATACAACTAAATGGACCTTAAGTTTGTATAAGTTTGTATATCTAAGGCTGTCTAGCAACAAAGTAATTATCCTCGGCATAAAGTTCTCTCAGTTTACTTTTTCTCATCTGTTCAAAATACCACTTAACCGCAATGTATCATATAGGCTACATAACGATTTTTTTTTACATTTTGTCAATAATTATTTGTTTAACTAATATTTGATGTCCTATGTTTGCCCTTTCAAACCTATATTTAAATGAACTAATTAATTAAGTTAGATAAATGTTTTGCCTCAAGATATGTGAAAATGATCTTTTGGCGATGTATGTCGTTCGGTTGAAGAAAATCAAAACGATGGCTGAACACGCCAGTCATTCTCATGAGACCACAGCAGCATGTTAATTAACAGTTCAGTAATTACATCAACTCATTGAGCGTCAATCAATTGCTTTACTAGGTGCAAAGGCGCTGCTGGAACAAGTTGAATACAACCAGTCAGGGTATCATCTGATCAGCAGGGCTGATGGTCGATGATCGGATAGGGAAATTGTAGTTTGCACTGTATTGATTCCAGCGATTCCACCGCTGAAACTGTCACATCGCGACTGCTGTGACCCGCGCTGTTTGCAGAGACAGCCCTCCTTACTTTTGCCATACAAGGACGTAAGTTTGGCATTGGTGGAGACAAAAGCGGCCCGCAGAATCGCATTGTCATGAAAGTTTATCAGTGTTTACTTGACTTTAGCAATATTTAAGGTAGTGATTTTTTTGGCGTCCTAACCTTATTTATTAAGGTCGCATGGTTTAAAACAACAAATATACAACAATTAGGCATTTTTGTATTTGTATATTTTAATTTATTTCTTGTGATGGAGCCAACCTTACGAAAAATAACCATCGTGTTATTGTAGTAAAAGTGTAGTAACCATGTTTTTTACCCCAATGATTACCATTTGTACAACCACATTTTAACAACAAATACCATGTAAACTATGCTGTGGAAACCACTTATTAATTTGTGTTTACCATGGTTTAACTTAATAGTAACTATTAAAATTTTAAATCGATTATTGAAAATCGAAAAAAAATAAAATTGTGGCAGGTCAAGTAACAATTTGAACCACTAGGTCAAGTTGGGCCCGTAGAAAAATCCTTAGCGATAAGCCCTGCTTGTCAGTGTGTTTCTGGAAATATGCACAATTTTGATTTTTACAATATAGCCTAATTCCTTGCTTAAAATAATATCTAAAGTAAAGTAACTTATAATTTTTTTTCACGGTTGAATATGTATTAACATTTTTAACTAGCAAGGGCACATGAAACAGTCGGTTGTCAGGATATTCTACTGTGTAAGCGTCCCCCAAATATATCTGAACAAGCAGATACACGTTTAGGATGGCCACTCAACCTGTTAATATGGGGTTATCATGTAGTGAAAAAAACGCACTGTCCCTGATTAAATATGTGACGCGACCTGTCCTGTATTACTGTGTAATTAAACAGTTAGTAGGAATGCCTTCTTTCCTCACTTACCAACAACGTGACGCATGTCGCGTCCAGTTTACAAAGCTTTGACGCTTTACAAAAATTCAGAGCGAAGTGTTGGAGGCGGGACTTCTATCAACGACCTGGGTTTGGAAGGAGGTTGTAGAGAACAAGATCTGTTAACCGTTTGTGTACCACAAATTGGGCTATTTTTACAGTCCGGGCTTGTAAAAGATTTTTAGCTTCAGTTAAATGTCTCCTGTTTAAATAAAGGTTAAATAAAATAAATAAAAAAATAAAAATCATAAGACACAAACGGGAATCAGTGGTTATAGGTTAGATATAAATATAGTTTGTAAGGACAATTCAGTGATCGATGGATATTGGACATGTTACTATAGAAGTTTTAATAAAAAATATCCTTACTGCGTGTACAGAAATGTCTACATACATTTCTCTAAAATACCTTTAACTATTTATGAAAATATTAACTAATCTAAAAGACTTCAGGCTATCAAACGTATTCTCAAATAGCTTTCTGAAAAAATGTGGCGATAACTAAATGTCCATTCATCACATATTTCTTCTTTCGTATTACTTTTTATTACTGCTACTGATTACTGATGAACTATATAATACACTTTGTTAATTTGATCTATTCCATTCTTTGCCACAATAAAGGGGTGGTATCTATTTTAACCTGCTGGTTTGAAAATTAGGAATGTCTTTTTAAATAAATAGCTGTCAGATAACACTACCAAATCCATAGATTTTTCTATGAGCCGTGCTGTTGTAGACATTACTGTTCGATTTCAGAACATCACTATATTTACAAATCCTTATTGTAGTATTACAATGTAGGTGTCATGTTATTAAAAGCAGCCACAGCACACCTGAGCAAGAACAGCATTGGATAAAATAGACAGTCTTACACAAAAATAATCAGAAAATCATAGGTCTGACAGAAGACAAATTAACTGGTACTAAGCATGTCTAACGGCTCTATTTGAGCCTGCAGAAAAAGGCTAACATAAAATTGTTATGAGAGTCAAAATTCAACAGGAAATGTTATTTTAGAAGCTCTTATGGAAGGTTGGTGCTCTCTGTGAGCTGTGACATTTGCAATAGTGGCTTTCAGGATCCCAATATTACAGTTTTTACTAGATCTTAACAGTATTTCCCCTTCCTTTCAACTGTGCCCGAATTCACACTGTAATAAAACATGTGACATTCAAGTTTAATTTAAAGTGCAGCTAGCATTAATCTGAAGAACGGGGGGTGGATAATAAGCCTGTAAGAAGAACACAGAGGGGCTCGCGACCTAGATGAACATCAATTACAGTTATGTTTCAACACCCAAATCAAATGTTAAAATGATAGTGCAGGCAGGAGTCGGACAAAGCACGTGTCAGTGCGTGCGTCGCCGAAGTCCCGTGTCTTTTTGTTTACGTGAAAATCAAACATTTAGTAAGCGACAATGACGTGCATCATTGTCCACCTCCACCGTGCATCTCGTTGTTATCGTTTTCCTGGTTTTTTCTATAGTGCATAATCAGGAAAGCACACTGATTTGTGCGCAGACCAGCCCTGACAAAGTTGTTCTTATAGAAAGAAGGGTCTTTACAATCACCTAATTATCAAAGCTGTCAATCAGGTTGTCTCTAAACTTGTCCGTGAGCTGCATTCCTGCGCGCGTGATTGATCTGTGCTGATGGCGTCAAGCCGCTTTTTGACGTGTAATTCTAGAACGTGCACGCTTCACGAAGGTAATCGGGGGTCAGGAGGGGTCAATGCCATTTCCTATGACCTTAAGTCTAAAAAGCGCAAATATCATGAGGAAATAAGACAGAAGAGGAAGAAGAACAAGCGGTGCAGAATGTGAACACTAAGAATTGCTTAAGGGGCGAGCGAGCAATTGAGCAAGACGCGAAAATGATTTCTTTTCAAAGCAATAAATGGCAGATTGAGATTGTCCAGCGCTGGTTTAGTGAAATTTACACCTTATTACCCTGATAGGCAACACTGACATTAATATTTTACAGGCTAAACCAGAGATATGGCCGTCGCTGTGCTTGTTGGAGGTCTTAACTGCTGTCACCAAAAATATCACGGCACCTGTGGTTCAGCTTTCAAAACCAGCTCCGCAGGTTACACTAAACAATACATTAACAATACATACAGGTTCCGAATACTTTGCTAAGTATACAATTTATGTCAGAAGTTTGGTTCAAAACATTTGCCAGTGCATTTACCTGTGTAACATGCCATACTGACGTCTTCATGTAAATTAATCTGATGTACCAATGAAATCTGCTACTAGCTAGTATCTTTTCAGAGACATTTTCATGCTGAGACTAAAAAGATAATAATAACAATAACAACAATAACAATAATGATAATAACGATAAATAGTCTATAAAGTTTACGATTAAAAGTTTATAAATATTGGTTACAATATATTTTAGATATTTTGCTAGGCTACTTTAAAATACGATTTGTATAAATGAAATGATATTATAATTATTATTATTATCCTTTTTTAATTAACTAGCCATAGTGGTAGTATATTCATTTGTAAGGGTACATATAAAAGGCCTTTACCATTTGTACTATAAATGTATTTGTTCACATTTTTTTAAATATGTGGATTTTGCACAAATATAATCTCATAAATTCTCACTTTTTCATTTTCTGGGATAGCCATAAATTGTGATCCCGCCGTATAGCAGCCAAGCGACAGTTGGCAGGAAGGAAGATGACCGCCTGTCAAAAACATTTATATTCATTATAACCCATACAGTGCACAGTGTACGTCGGGCCGTTCACACTTACGTGCCCAGTGTGTGTGCGAAAACATGCGAGAAAACATGGCGCAATACACAAGACAACACTGTGTAAATTGAGAATCAAGCAGGTAAACAGTGTACATATGGCTGCTGCACCTGTGGTGAGAAGAACAAACGTCACTAATGAACCCCGGCAAAACCCTGGCACGAGTAATGAGAGATAACACAGCATTTTGCAACACCAGAAATAAAGGTGAAATCATCAATGAGAGGGAGCAGGGGTGAAAAAAGAGGAAAAGAAGCAAAGCAATGATTAAATGATCAAAAGCTGGCGGCGTGAGTCTCCATGTCACTGCCAAGCACACTCATCTACCTACAAGTGAAAGTTAGGTTTTAAGCACAGTGTAATTATAGCTGGGGATGTCAGTTTGACATTAATGCAGACAGCAGAAATTCCATAATTGGCCTCAGAGGAGAAAGTGAACCAGAAAATATATTAACATTTAAAAAAAACATATTTTGCCTAATCCTTTCACTTTCCAACAATATTTGAAGACCAAAATGCCCCAGGCATGAGAATTTAAATGAGCAATTTTGTTTTTGAAGGAAACGGCCAATGAGACAGAAAATAGACTAAAGGGAAATCATTAGTGTAGGAGAACTCCTGACAGGCCTGCCTGGCTGACTGGCTGGCCTGTCACAGGGAGTCTGTGTTCTTTAGCTCCATGCTATGAGCTAAACAGATAACAGGAAAAGACCTATAAACGTGCAGCCAAAAGTCAAAGCCTATTATCTGAAAATTCAAATGCGGTGGTGATGAAGAGGATGATTTAGTGGGGGAAGGGGTGAAGACCTGTAGTTCTTACCAATGATAAAAAATAAACCAAGAGCTGTAACAGACTCTGGTGTGTAATATCAACTTCCAATGGTGGTAGGAAATATGTCCAAACATTGTTCATATGCAGGTAAACAACAGGAAAGATGGAGATAGCTGCAAAATGTTTAAAGTTGGAAGTGGTGGTTTTGTCACAAGAGAGTGGGCAGATGTGATATGACCATATCACGGAAACACAGCAAAGTGCAGTCAGGAGATGTTAGGCCAGTCCTCTGGTGATGGAGCAGCTGAAGCTGACATGGCCCCAGGCGTGCCACTGCAGGGCACTCACTTGCCCGGACTGCACTGCCTTTTTGAAACAAAACACAGAGCTGCGACCAGAAGAAGCCTTCACAGCACTGATCACAAGGGCCAGACATTTTACCTCCAGTAAAGTGTGAGTGGATAAAGGGAAGAATGGAAGAAGGGAAGAAGGAAAGGGAGAATAACAGCAGATCGGAGACTGGTGTAGCAACAGTGTAGACTGTTTTCAGTGTGACAACAGTTTGTATCTTTCCACCTTAGCATCTAACATTGCTAGCAATGGTCATATATTTCAAAAACTCCTTTAGAAACATGAATAGGTGTATGGTTGTAATTCTAACACCATGTACATTATGATTAAGTAGAGAGAGAGAGATGGAAAGAGAAAGAGGCAGGCTTCTCCTTTCGAGAGAGGCAGGTTTCTCCTCGTTACTCGCTCTCCAGATGGGAACATGGAGAGCTGGCTATTCTCCTTTTCATCAATACAGCATAGCTTTTTGTCAGTAATTTGCAATAAGTGTCCACACCACATCTTTAGGGAGCTGGGAATCATTACCGGCTAAGGTCCTGCTCAGCTCCTAATTGGAAGCGTTGGGCCTTATCAACTGAGGATTTTCCCAGACCTTTGACAGATACCAATACGAAAATCACTGTTCGCGTGTCAATTTAAGAGACCGTTAAAGGAGCTTATTTTAATTCTAATTGGAACTTCCCACTTCATAGCAAGAATATGAAAAACGAGAACATGCCAGTGTGTGTGTATGTGTGCCTCTGAGCAAATGTTGTGTCTGTGGTGAATTGAGAGAGTAAAAGACCTTGGGAATTAGCTCTAAAGTGTTATGCTATGTAGGTCAAATTGACAGGTTAGAGTTGTGACTAGCTTACAGATAAAGACAGGGAGAAAACACATTAGTTTACAACTCCTCACAGGTGGTTTTCAGGGACTTAATCATGGGCATGGATGTGCCTGAGTCTGGTCTGCAAAGTACCCAATTAAGCAATACTGCATTCACATAAGACATTTGTTTGGAGTGCATGTGGGCTAGTATTGATCTGGCTAAACTGATTGCCTGATGTGGCTTCTGCATATTTATGCTTGACACTCTCCTGGTGTCTTAAAGCTAAGCTTTGCTCCTGTCACTGTTTATAATCCAACACCACGGGCTGTGTGGAGCGGTCCTCCAGCTTAGGAAATAACTGTGAAAGCCACCAGATGTGGCAGTGTCTAACATGCGTAAACGGCTCGGTGGTCGCCGATGCATGAGGCTCATGATGAGAGAGAATTTGTGTCTGAATTTCGATTAATAGCCAAGGGCGGCATCAGTATGCTTTCAAAGGGGGAGAAAATTAGTTTTGACATGACAATGACGGTTGATCATCTATAGTGAAGACTAATTATACATTTACACTGATCCTCCACTGTGAAATTACTTCACATTTATGCTCATTCTTCACAAAGTGAAAACTGTTATTTTGATTGTGAAATATTATAACAAGGTATTTCAAGATTTAACTGAACATTAAACAGCAAAAATATTAAAATACAATGTGTGTGTTTCTTTGCAGTGTTATCCTAATGTCCACTCTCTCTGGGAGCTGATGTTGTGTTTGTTGGCTGTTTTACTAGCTGTCAGAAGGCATTTAAAATGAGGAGCCATCTAAGTATGCGTACAAGGGGATTCATTTGACCTCATTATACTGCAATAAAGCAAAAAGTAGGTTTACTAAATATCACTGCACCACTCACACTTCACATCATATCATGCAGAGGAGCACACTAAAAAGATGATTTCAGAAATGTCTGGTGAGAAGAGGGAGAGGAGGGAAGAGGGAGGGAGGGAGGGATTTGTGCATGTGGGGGGTTAACCTTCACTAGCCAGAAGGGATTCTGACAAACAAAAAAAAACCCACATAAAGCCCTGTTTAAGAGCAGAGCCAGTAAAAAAAAGATTTATGCTTTTAATTAATGGCAATTAAACCATGCCTGTTAGGCTGGCCTATGGCAATTGTTCTCACTAAAAAGGAGGCTGGTGCTGGTGACAAGCATTTGAATCTAATAAGTTCTACCAGGGGAGCTGACACTGCAGGCATCAAAACCAAACTAAATCAATAAAAGAATTAAACTTTTATAAATTGCATTTTGACAAGTATCAGATATTGCAATGCTTTGATATTACAAATTTCTCTGAGTTGATGCAAGCAAGAGGAACGGCAGTTACAGATCCAAACAATCAAAGGCTCTTGTTAACATGGACTGTCAAATGCCTCAGCGCTATTAATTACTACAAATTAATGTGACTCTGCCCGCCTCTACTGATTAGAATAATAATAAGGCTGAAACAGAGGGAAACATATGCAGCCCTCACATAAAAAGACAAACCATAACATGTGCTCACATACACCCATACTTACAGGGCCAATCACTGGATCAGTGTAAATTTTAAATGTACACACACACACACACACACACACACACACACACAAAAATAATCATATAGTTTGTGAAAAATTATTTGTCAGCCTAAATAATGCTGTAATTTGATGGTCCACTGACCTGGCAAATTTGAGCAAAATCCTCCTTTCACAGCAATTAATTCAGTGAAGACTGAAGACTTTTTGCTAACAAACGCACAGAAACACAGACATTTAACATACTTTAGATAACATGCCACAGCACATTAGACACATAACAATTCCTTCAGCACACTTGTGTAACATGTTGGTAGCATTACAGGCTTTCAACATGTGTCTAAGCTCTTTGATTATGCCCACTTGCTACATTGTTTGCCACAAGGCTAATCAAGCTTGCCAGTCGTGCGTACGCACCCAATTTCTCATCCTTAACAGCCATATCTTCAATGGCATTACACGAGATGGGCACAAAGTGAATCTGTACTAATTCCCAGTAATATTTGAGCTCATTCCAGCTCATGTAGTATTCAGTGCCCATAGAATGCTAAGCAATTTGTGGCACCAATTTCAAGTTTACGTATTTATTGTGCCTTACGTTAAAAGTGTGGCTGTTAGAAAGATTACACAATGACGTTGTACAATAAAAAGTAAAAAGTTTTAAAAGTAAAAATAAAAGGTTGGGTGGGTTTGTAGATCAGCCATCAGTTTCGCATTGTAATATTCTTAGATGTTCAGCTGAAGTTTCAGGTTAAGCTAAAACTACACATGATCTTATTCCCCTGATAAAGTTTCCCCTACACATGGCTTTAGCCACCTTTGACACCTGTGAATAGGGCAAACACTGTGGGACATGAGGGTCTGACCTCTCCCTGTTTAGCCTAAGCAGAGTGAATTGAGGAAGTGAGTAGGTTTTGTGGTTAAATTATGTCTAAAGGTCAAATGATGTGTAAAGGCGGTATACATGCTGAAGATGTTATATTACAGCACAGATTAAAAATTCTGTGTAGATGTGTAACTAGCAGAGGGCATTCAGCTCAGCCCTCACTGTGTGGCCTTCGTAAGATATTCCCATCAAAAGTCATTTGCTATCTGACCCTGACTAAATATTCACTGACTCTCTCCCTTTTCAAATCATTTCCTGTGAAATTCTTCCTCTCTGATGTCGACTTTAAAGCCAGCTCCAGAAATGTATGTCTTTTTGTGCATAATTTTTTAACTTCACTCTGAACTGCTTTATTTTTAATTTTATCATAAAAGTTGTAATATTCACCTGAAGCTAATAAATCTTTAAGGATAAGGGCTTTTGAGAAGCACAGACATACCCTCCCTCAATAAGTTCTAATATGATAAAAGGAACCTGAAAAATGAGTGCATGAGTGCATGTGTGTGTGTGTGTGTGTGTGTGTGTGAGAGAGAGAGAGAGAGAGAGAGAAAGAGAGAAAGTGAGAGGGAGATATAAAGTAACAAGCCATGAATGTAGAATAGAGAGAGAGAGAGAGAGAGAGAAAGAGGGGGATATACAGTATCAAGCCATGAATGTAGAATAACAGTTTGTACCCTAATTTTCTATCTGTACAGTGTTATTTATTGTTTAGTACGGTTGCATTTTCACTAAATTTCATTTACACAGCAAAAGACACATTTTGCAACGTAATTTTGTTTAATTAAATGCAATTTCCCTCAGCTAAAAACTACTTAACATTTATATGCATTTAGACTATGATAATTTGATATTTTAACCCAATGGCCGGAGGCTGGATTATGTGTGCTGTCTTTTTTATAATGTTAATGTCTGCCTTTGAAAATGTGGCATGTAGCCATTGATTTTCAGTCTCCCAAAGCCAGTGGTTTAATCTTATTTCGTCCTCATTCTCTGTTCGAAGCTGTGTTAAATTCTGAGTTTACATGTAAAACATAGATATGTAATTGATAAAATAAAATGAACAATGACTTAATATATTATTGTGTGTGTGTATATATATATATATATATTAGTCCACACTTTCACCAAAAAAACATGATCATGGGGGAGGAAAAGGATGAAGAAGGAGGGAGAGAACAGAAAAAAAAAAACGCTAGCAAGGAATCAGAGAGACAGATTAGTACCTCACTGGTACTTCAGTGTATCATGACAGGGATTACCATGCCAACAGCTGCGCCTGCAAGTCCCCTGACTGAGAAGAATTACAAGTATTATCACCTAGATCATTAAAGCAGGGTTTAGCAATTGCCAAATGGCTTCAATCAATTCTTCCACAGATAATAGACAAGCAGTCAGACCCCCTGCATAAGAACTTGACTTAATTGGCCAGTAAGTGGTAAGGAAGGGCGCAAGCTATTTGATCAAATTACTGGGGACCTGGTGAATGGGATTACTGTTCTTCAGGGGGAGGAAAGACGAGGAGATGCAGAAAGGGAGGAGTAGGGGTTGCCGTGGGTTGGGGCTTCCGGACGGAGGGCCTGTCTTCGGCTAAAAGCGAGGTGGTTAAAAAATGTTGGCCCACTTGGCGGTGGAACGAGGAAGCACAAAAAGGTGGAGAGGAAAGAGGGGAAATCAGTTCATTCTTTTGCTTGGGGAGATGGTCTCATTCATCATTACCCCCTTGGCCTGATTTCTGCCTAGAGACGGCTGTAAACTAACAACTTCCACATGCTCCTGGCTTTCCTTCATTATGTTTTCTGCTTTCTGGCAGGTTTACATTCCATATACATTATCTACATATACACACAATATAATTTATGCATTCTTCTATCCATTAGAGCAATATTTATTATAATTACAAATCTTTGTGCTTTAGCACACTACAATCACAGAGCTAGACAATGACATTTGGATTTTGATTACAACCTCTGATTTAAAAAGATGAGATTGACAAGATTCACTCTCACATAGCACAGAATCTTCCTGACTTTTGTTGTAGTTATGTGGGTTGTATCATGTTCAAGTAAGTTAACAGCAAAAGCTTCACTTAAGTCAGATATTTAAAATATTCACTAAATTATTTACTATTTACAATGTATTTAAACTTTAAGTATTGCACAAAGACATCTTAAAGTGTGTCTTTTTATACAAACCTTTGTGTACATAAATCATAAATCTATGCGCCAATGCTACTGCTTTAAATTTTCTGCTTAACTCTCATGATAATTCCATGCTGTGGAGCGGAAATATGTTAGTCATGGATGCTAAAGTGCTATGAACATTAATTCTATCTTTGCAGAAGAACCCATCTGCACTGAACAGTACATCTGTAATTTTAGTGAAATGAGCAGCCCTCTAGGGGGCCAGCCGTTAGAACCAAATACTGGACAGAATTAGAATATCTGCCTCTGTGGCTATTCATAATGTCATTAACATAAAGGCAATTAAATGAGTTTTTAACCTTTAACCTCTTTTTGTTATTAATGAACATTGGCTGTAAGAGAAGTGCAAGTGAGACTGTGGCGGTAATTATCTCCTCATCAGAGAGCCGAAATAGGCTTAAATAGGAAAGCAAAACAGATGAATATTGGAACTGTTTGTAGCAGGTCTAGTCCATGGAGGGGTTTTTTAATTTAATCACATGACATGGAACTAGGAGGATTAATTAGATGGGCTTTTCCTTCAGTGGACACAGTGGTGTCATCCGAGAATACTGGTATCCTATGATGCAAATAGAGATCTCTCCTTCACAGTTAAATTGTCAGTGTGATTATTATGAACGATGCGGACCCGCCTGTTCACCGCGGCCATCCTTGTGGAATGTTTTTTCCATCTGTGAGGAGTTTTACCCTTATGTTAACCAAGAAAATATTACCAATAATGACTGGCACTTTTACATATGTTGAAAAACTGTTGAGGGAGATCAAGGCTTATTATATGGTAATTATGTGGATATTTTTGACAAATGAGCATGAATTTTTATGTGTGCAAACTGAAAAGGATCATAGTGTAAAATAATTACACAACATTTTCACAGAGGAATCCAACTAAACATGCCCATGACATGAATGATACACTGTTTCTCCTTTAGCACCTCTGCGTGAAACACAGGAGAAACTTGTTTTGTTTTTCTCAAAGATATGTGTGTGTTGTGCATGCGTGATTGTCTATCCTTGAGTTTTGGTGTGTGAACAAAAAATTCACCATACAAACAAGCAATGACAAAGTTAGTTTATCAACAAAAATATGGTTATTTTTTGTCAACTGGAGAATCGATCTAAGCTCAGACAAAACACCATGTTATCCTTACAGCTCTTCAGGTCGCATGGATTTACCACAACAGCCTAGGTACCACCAACAAGAAATCATTTAAGCTAAAACACTGCTCTCCCTCCTCCTGTTTTCTCTCCCATACCTGATGTTCCCCAGACAATGTGCTTGGAGGTTACAGGTCATCATCACTGTGTTCTTAAAGTCTGCAAACAACTCATTACTGGGCCAGTGGTCTCACCGGGGCAGAGGCTTATGGGAAAATGTGGCAGAGCAGCATACGACTGCCCCTGTGAGTTTTGCCTGGTCCTGAGGGAAGACTTTACTGTTTTTTATGTACCTTCCTCATGTCTAATCAATAATTAACTTATGTCAACCCTCAGTTTACACACACACAGTAGATAAAGATAAAAAGGGGTGGGGGATGGGGACAGCAACTTTAAACACTTTATACTGTCTTGAAGCAAACATAATTTAAACTTTGTAAATTCATAAAACAATTTTAGAGAAATGCCTGTTCATTGTTTCCCATTTATAATATTAGATCATTATGAGAGACGTTTTAAAAATACACTTGATTTTAGAAAATAAGTAATTGCTATTTGGGTGCAATCAAATTAACAGTGTATCTTCAAAAAATTATAATACAGAACTGTGGATGTGGTTTCCAAATTGAAAACAAGTCCATGGTTATGGAGAGTGTGATATTTCACAGCTCTGTCAACTGCTAACTAAGCTGTCAAACGAGTAGAATCAGCTCGGTCTTACCCGACAACAATACACAAATGAGCTATGGGCAATTTGCTGTGATTATGTGTGCAAATGGGTAGACTTGTTTTTAATTTGCTTTCCTGCGACAGAGTGTTAAAAAAGATTATCCCCTCATGTCCACACTTCACTCTTGTAGCCAAGAGCATTATTTGCTATGTGATAACAGAGAAAAGAAACATGTAACAAAAAATTGAGAGTAAGAGAAACAGAGATGAGGATGAGAAAGAGACATTACAATGATTGAAACAAACATGTCAAAGAACAAAGAACGTCACAACCGCACTGTTATAAGGTTGTCCTGCAGCCAAAATATGGTTTGCTGGAGTCCTCCTCTCAAACAGAGATTTGACAGAGGATAAATCTGTCTGGCCCAAGGTCAACCTGCAGTGAAAAGCCCCTTCGAACCTAGTGAACCCTTGGTCCACCCTGATGTCTATTGCAGCCACAGAGTCCCTATCCTCTCTTACAGCAGTTTAATATACATGTCTTTAAACAAACTTTTTTACCATATCAAAGTACAGTATGCATTGTGGTAGCATTTTATGGTTCACATAAAGGTGGTGTAAATTTTTATATTTTTGGAATTATGCCATGCTAAGGCTAATTTCATAAATAGCAATCTTAAATACATTAATTAGGATTAATTGGTATATACATACACTACCTGTCAAAAGCTTAGGATCACTTGACTGAAATGTTTCTTATGAGCTTAAAAGTCTTTCAATCTGAAGGCATTTTCTTAAATGCTTGAAATGAGTTGCCTCTGGAGGAAACTCGACACTGCATCTGGCATGGCGCTATGGAAAATGCGCTTCAGGCGCGCCCAAGTCTAAAAATGTGTAAAATCAAGTTTATTTATAGGCAGGTCATGCTCATGTGACATAGCATTGCGTTCCACAAAGTCTTTAAAAGGTGCCTGCAAAATACATTATTAGCTTCTTGTCTTCAGGAAGCTTGTTTGTCTGCACGTTAGTCAGTTCTAAGCACGAGGGAAAAAGAAGATACTAACACTAGAAAGCAGCTAGTATTAAAAAAGATTAAAAGAAAAAGTTTAAGAAGTGTGTGCCACTCTGCATCGATATGTGTGTGTTTCGAGAGAGCTGACTGCCCTCAGTGTGAATCGCTTCCACTGAGGATGCTTCACTCCCACCTCACTCTCTTTAATACAGATGGGAGCTGGGCAGCTGCACCTTGCAGGGTTGGGTCATGCTTCTATCGAGGCAGAGCGGATGCTTGTGGGGTTTTCAGCATGATTTGGTGGAGGAGCAGTGGGAGACAGGCTCCGCCTTTTCTCTTGCACTCTTTGCTGAATCAGATAAGCACAAGCAGCCCATGTGCAAATATAATATATTTACATGTATCCAATGTCCATACATGAAACCTATATTCACATATAAATATACCCCATATATATATATATATTAATATATTAAATTACAAATTACACACATATAACTAATTTGTGGGTCAGGTTGGTGCGTCCCCACACAATATGGCAGTTTTGCAGGCGTACCGGGCTGACATGTTTAAAGACCTGGACCAACCAAGGTGGTGGATTGGAACCGGACGTGGTTCAGGAGCTCCACCGAGCCACAGATCTCACCCTCGGCTCATCCTATGGCTGCTTTAGTGGCAACGGAAAGGCACCTGTGGTTCAACCTATCTTAAAATCAAGGCAGGGATAAGGCCTTCCTGCTGGACCCCCGATTGTTCCTCAGAGTCTGTTTAGCACCGCTGTTTGTTTCGCCGTCAACAGATACCGTGAAGCTAAAAAGCAACTGGAGATGTTCAAGGACCTCCTTCCCCACCAAGGCCGGGTAGCTGCAATGTCAGGTGGCCCATCCTTCTTCCGTTAAATCTTCTGCTGCCTACAAGCAGCAACAGAAGGCCAGCATGGCAGCTCAAACTCCTCCACAGAGACCTAGGGGGACTAGGCAGCACACGCAGGCTTTGCAGCCTAAGAGACGATTCGATATGAGGACTGTTAACTCCTTAAAGGCTGCGAAAAAAAGAACATCTGACGCCAGCAGCATACTGCGGGCCAGCCCCACGAGGGGGTCCCTGTGCATGCTATCCCAGGCCGCTTCTGCTTTCCCCACCACCCTAGGTGTTTGAGGGGTAGAAGTACCCAGTGGTTAATCTGTCAAAATTTCGCTACTGGCAGTGGTTAATCTGCCAGTTCGCTGCTTCAGGAGACTGGGCAGATAGACAAGAAGGTACCTCTCTTGAACTTTCTGGCAGCATGGAAACTTCTGCCCAGTTTGTCCCCATGGCTGTTAAGTACAGTAGAGAGAGCATACAGAATTCAGTTTGCCTCCTATCCTCTTTGTTTCAACTGCATTTTGCAGACTGTAGTAGTAGGAAAGAAGCATGAAGTTCAAAGCAGCTTCACATAATACTGAGATATATTAACCCTTGTGTTGTCTCAAGGGTCAAAAATGACCCGTGGCCAATTTAACAGCAGAAAAAAACCCTATATGTTGTTTTTTCAACTTGAAATTTGACGCCTTTTCTAAAATGACTCCAACATTAGAAAAAATTAACCATTAACCGTTCCAGTTCTGGCTAAAGAAAAATGGGTTTCATCTCAAGTCCACACGCAAATGGTGGTAAAGGTTATGTACCGAGGGGTTTGTACCCTTTCTATTTGGCTTAGACTCTGGTTTCTCACCTTGGGTCTTACTTTATGAGCATTATGCTGTAGCAGCATTCTTACGACGGATGCTTCCCTCATGGGATGAGATGCAGTTCTCGATGGCCGTCCATGGCCGTTCATCTCATTCAGGGCCGTCCCTCTGAAGCACTTTCTCCCACACTCCAAGGGCCAACGTGTCTTACTCCATACAGACAACACCACAGTGGTCTCATACACAAATCACCAGGGAGGGCTGCATTCACGCCACCTGTTCAGGCGCATCAGATCCTTCTTTGGGCAGAGACCACGCTGCTCTCTGTCAGAGCGATGTACATTCCAGGGCATGCAAATCTGGGAGTTCATATCCTGTCCAGGCTGGGGCTGAGGCCCCCATGAGTGGTGGAGTCCATTTGGCAGAGGTATGGCCCAGTGGAAATGGATCTGTTTACCTCAGAGGAGTAGAAACACTGTCTGCTCTGGTTCAGCCTCACTCACCCAGCTCCTTTGGGGCTGGATGCCATAATGCAGAGATGGCTTAGGCTTTGTCTGTATGCATTTCCTTCAATAGTCTTGCTCCCTGGAGTCCTAGTGAGGGTTCGTCAGGACCTAGTGTGCCTACTTTTAGTAGTGTCAATCTGGCCAACCCGAATCTAGGCACACCTCTCTGCAGGGTTGCCCCCTCAAGGTTTACGTGGCCACTGTGCCTGTTAGCCACAAACCTATCAATAGAGCCTCTATTGCAAGACACCTTTCTGCATGGTTGCCAGATGGCTGAGGCCTTTCTGTTACATGCGAATCCCTTCTTGGGACCTTACTGTTGTTTTAAGGGGTTTATCTATGGCTCCATTTGAGCCTCTAGAGTCAGCCTTGGATAAGTTACTGACTCTAATTTTAGCTCTTACATCGCTCAAAGGGGTAGGGGATCTACAGGCTCCATCAGCAGTCCCTGCCTGTTTGGATTTTGCCCCTGATTTTGTTAAGGCTTTTTTTGCACATATTTTGCATATTGCATATATACCCAAGGTTCCTGCTGCAGCTGGTCACCCGGTGGTACTGGTCAGACGGCAGAGGACAGAAGGCCTAAACTTCTGAGTTTATCTATGGGCAGGCCTTCCCTCACTGTGTGCTTCCCTGCACAGTGGGCATTAACATTCCCTATAGCATCAAGCCATATGCAGCGCTGAGTTCCCTTGAAAGGGAACATCTTAAGTTGTGTATGTAACCCGGTTCCCTGAGATTGTTTTGCCACACCTCAGTCTTGCCTGCACTGCCTTCCTTCAGACTTGAATCTGATAACATATTTTGCCCTTTTCGCCCTCTAATGACTTTGTGGTGCACAATGTTACTTCACATTGATTTTCACACAATAAACAATACAAACAACATTCTTAAATTACATAAAATTACATAAAAATAATTTTGACACAATAAACATATAATGTACAAATTACTACACTTTTTAAAATGTACTTAAAAGAAAGAAAGAAGTGACATGTATTTGTCAGTTATGGTTACCCATAACCGAAATGTGACCTCTGCATTTAACCCATCACCAGTGAGGAGTGAACACACACTGCAAGTCGTGAACACACACACACACACACACGGAGCAGTGGGCAGCTATCCTTGCAGCACCCGGGAGCAATCAGGGTTGGGTGCCTTGCTCAAGGGCACTTCAGTTGCTACCTGCCGGCGCTAAAATTGAACCAGCAACCTACTGATTGCAAGCTCGACTCCTTAACCAGTAGACCACAACTGCCCTTATTAATTAAAGATGGGTTTAGGAGATGTGTAAAATAATAAAATCTTAATTTTTGGTAACTTGATAACAACAACAATAAGCCAACAAAACTAATGATGTATGCTATTATAGCTTAAAATACTTAAAATAGAATTGTATATACTTTTTAAAAGCTGCCAGCTGTCTGGTCTAATTTTGTGAAAAATTTCAGGCACTGAGAAATGTTACAAATAGAGATGGCGACAGAAGCATAAAGTTACTAATTGCAGCTATAACATGCACTATAACACAGCTGTTACTAGGCACAGAAAAAATGTAGAATCTAACTGATCTGAAGGTAGGTAAATATATAATAGGAAGTTTAAAAAAACAGTCAATCATATTCCCATGGCTTTTGGGTAATCAATGTTATGGTTGTAATCTTCTTAAACTGGCATAAGGATGATCATCTAGCTGACACAGAAATTGGGCTAGTGTCAGGTTACGCTGGAGCTGGGTCAGTCTGTCTCAGGGGTCACCCTATCCCATCTCCCCACCATCTAGTCCAGGTCCTGCTGACTACAGGACTTTGGGAAAATAAAAGACAGACAGACTTAGTGTGAAGCCAGTACATTTTTTTCTTACAGGAAGTGTCTGGTTTACTATTTCTGTAAAGGATTTAAGTAATAAATCAATAAGATTATGGGTAGGCTAGATTTAAGAGATGGGTCTTTAATGGATGTGGCCCCATTTGTCAAATTATATAATAAATTCATGAAATTGCTTATAACTTTTGATTAATTTCTATAGACAATACTATCTATAGATTCCTATCTTATTCCTGATGGGTGCTCTTTAAAGCCTGCATTTGACAACTAGGCTCACATCTATTTTTGCTTGTTTTTCATTGAGTTCTTTTGCACATTATTCACGAACAGTCGGGTTTATCTAAAAGCTTTTGATATCTTTTTGTCTAGATTGTTTCTAGATGCTACCTACCAAAATTAGTGCAAATCGGACAAACGCCCAAAAGGAGTTAGAAACAGTATGTTTTTCAAAAAAAATAATTTGATGTTTTTGATGCTAACATGATATAGCGCGATGTTTGCACATTCTAGCGTAATGTTAGCAAATTTTATCCTGATGGTAGTACGCTTTAGCGTTAATTAGCATTATGCTAGTATAATTTAGCATGTTTTAGCATGAAGCTATTTTGATTTAACATGGTGCTACCATGTTATAGCATGGCTTAAGATGATGCTAGCAGGATTTACCACAAAACTAACAAGTTTTAGCCTGATGCTAGCATGCTTAAGCATGATGCTACCAATACTTAGCATAATGCTAGCAAATTTAACATGATGCTAGCATGTTTATAATAACAGTAGCAGATATAATATGGGTCTTTGCCCCCTTAGGGCTACAACGGTCTACATCTGTTCCTCTGGCGGTGCCTATGAAGCCCGCCAGCGCCTACCCCAAGGCCCACGCCAACAACCCTCCTGTCTACGACGGGATCCAGGTTCGTGTCGTACCTTCCTGTCACAATGTTTAGTGGTATTCGCCCTGCAGCCCCGACAGTACCAGACGAAAGGTCCAAGGTGCCATACATGCTCACAACAAAACCCCCATTTATGATTGGGCTGACCTGACCGTGTTCCTGACACAAGACTATTCCAATATATTATAGTAGTTTAAATGTGAGTTTTATATAACAAAAAAATCTGTTTTATTTATTATTTTTTTAAATATACTAGGACCTGTACCTGATGAAATACTCACTTGTGTATTTAATGTAAACATGAAACAAGTTCCAGGCTGGGCTAAATCAACCATAAAGTGGCAAGATAAAAATTGTAATTTCAGATTTTATACTGTATTTTATTTCTCTGTGACTCCTTCACTGGTCTGAGATCTGTGGCACAGATGTAGTTAATTGACTGTCTATGTGTGATTAATGATAGGACTTAAACATGCAGATCCTGGACATTCTGACCCAGAAGTGAAAAGCAATTTGCGCTCAGTGGGTCATCTCAGGAAAAGCACATATCACTTTTTCACTCCAAACTCAGCAGTTGGAAACAGTGAAGAGTATACAAGACATGTGGACCAGAAAACAGTGGACATAGGAGTTCCCTTTCAGGAACTCGAACTGCGTCGAAACGCTATGGGAACGCCTCCAGCTTTTATGCACTCTGAATTACATGTGAAATCCAACCAATCGGGGGCAATACGTCACAGACGGGGTGATGTCATGACCAGGAAGCTTAAAAGCGTGTGCGCTGAGCAACTCGGGTTAGCTTCATTCATTCAGCGAAGCGGTCTGTGTTGCAATTGTGTGTCCAATATCTTTCTCTTCCTCTATCCTTTCTGTTAGGGAAAGCATTTAAGTTAGAATGCCAAAGGCGAAGGGAAAGACAAAGGGGCTTGTTGATGTTGATGAGCAGCAGCGCTTTAGAGCATGTGTTCCTCCCTGCCCACATTTCATAACGCATACACACACTCTATGCGTTCAGAGCGGCGGTTGCATTCATGGTGTTCGCAAATTGATTTGATGGAGGGAATTGAGACGGGCTCGTCCTTATCTCTGTCCTTACCCGTCAGATCATCTGCTCTCTCTTCGGGTGCGGAAGCCTGCTCTGCGGTTTCTTTCCTCGAGGGGAGGGCTCTTCACTTTACCTCTCATCCACAGAAAAACTGGATGTAGAGAGCATTGTGGAACCCTCTGTGCCCCCTAAATATGAGGAGCTAGTGGAGGTAGTGACTCGTGCAGTAGATAGACTGCACTTCTGAGTCACAGACTGTGCAGCCAAAAAGCCTGCTTGATGAACGCTTTTTGAGCAGCCAGTCCGTACCTCCAGGCAGGAGCCTACCTTTCTTCCCACACTTGCATGCTGAGGTATCCAAGTCATGGGGAAGGCCATAGTCTTCAAGAATATTTACCCCTGCCACCAATTACTATGGTAACGTGGTGGGGCTAGATGAGTATGGCTATAAGACGATATATAGAGCAGTCTTTTGCCAGCTATCTGTCCCCCGGTAGTGTAGTGATGTAGTGCCCACAAGCACTACATCAGTGCTTGTGGGCCGCAGGTCAAGCGGGTGCCTGTTTGCATACTATGGGCATACTTCAGGCGTATCAGGCTGACCTGCCAAAAGACCTGGACGAGGGTGGCGATCTCACTCCTGAGGGGGTGAGTGAGCTAAGGGGAACCGCTGACCTCTCGTTGCGTGCCACTAAAGAGACCGCCCGTGCTATTGGGCGGTCTATGGCAGCTCTGGTGGCAGCTGAGAGGCATTTGTGGTTCACCCTGTTCCATATGAAAGATCAGGACAGGGTTTTCCTACTGGATGCCCCGCTGATGCCTCCTGGCCTGTTTGGTGACGCTGTTAATACAGTAGTTGACAGGTTCCAGGAGGCCCGCAAGCAAGCGGAGGCATTTCAGTGGTTCCTCCCTCGCCGCTCTCAGTCCCTTAGGGCTGCTAGATGGGAGCAGCCCAAGCCGTGTACCAGCTCCTCATATAGAGACACTCAAAAGCAGAGAGTCGTGTCCCGCTCACCCCCTTTAAGGGTGCAGGTGACACGGTGCTCTGGGTCGAAGCCTGGGAAGCAGAGACAGGATCTGGGGACCGTCCTGCTTTCCAAAAGGCTTTTGACCAAGAGGTCTTGACGTTCACAGGTCAGGGCCCCGGAGAGTAGCCCCATCTGGGGAGCAGCATGTAGCGCCTTTTATGCTGGTGCCTGCTGCTCCCCAGTGCTCCCCGAATGTGTGCACCCCTCATTGTTTGCCCATTTTAGCCAGCATGGGGGAAGTGCCACCTCTTCGGAGGTCCCTAGATATCATGGACTGGCAGGTTCCTGCAGGGTCTGCCTTTCAGGACACCAGTCCACTTACCTTGAGGACATTACGGGTCAGTCTCGAGAGACTGCTCCCTCTAAAAGAATGTTTGGCAGCCTGGAAAGTACAGTCACATGTATCTCAATGGGTGCTGCGTATAATAGAACCAGGCTACAAAATTTTGTTCAAATGCCGTCCGCCTACCTTCGGCGGGGTTCTATCAATTTTGGTGGGACCCATGCAGACATTAACTATGGAACAAGAAGTAGAAACCCTCCTGAGGAAGGAGGCCATCGAGGTGGTCCCTCCTCAGCAGAGAGAGTTAGGGCTATACAGTCGCTATTTCATTGTTCCCAAGAAGGATGGAGGGTTGCGTCCTATTTTAGATCTGCATCTCCTGAATCGCTTATTTATGAAGCTGAAGTTCAAGATGCAATGTTTAAGGGGCGAAGAGTACCAATTTTGGGTTCTTCCTTTCAGTCTAGCATTCTCACCCCGCACTTTTACAAAAGTGGTGGATGCAGCTCTGACTCCTTTGAGGTCCCAGGGCATCCGCATACTGAATTACTTGGACGATTGGTTGATTTTATCTCACTCTAAGCATTTACTGGTTCGACATTGAGATGTTGTTCTAGAACACATAAAGCAGTTGGGGTTCAGACTGAACACAGAGAAAAGCGTGCTTTATCCTGGGCAGAGAACCACTTAACTGGGTGTGGTGTGGGATTCGGTCACGATGCAGGCACATTTATCCCCTGCTCGAGTAGATTCAATCCTAAGTACAGTCTTGAGAGTCAAAGAAGGCCAGCCACTCACCGTAAGGCAGTTTCAACAACTACTAGGCCTCATGGCATCCGCTTCCAATGTGATTCCTTTTGGCCTGCTGCATATGAGGCCCCTACAGTGGTGGCTAAAAACCAAGGGGTTTTCCCCAAGGGACTTAGACATATGGAAGAAACCTTGGTTCCTCAATCAGGGCCCGGTCTTGGGAGCTCTTTGTTGCTGTGTCTTACTCGCGACAGATGCATCCCTCACTGGTTGGGTGGCAGTCATGAGTGGCCGCCCCGCCCAAGGTCTGTGGAGAGGTCGCTATCTTTCCTGGCACATAAATTGTCTGGAGATGCTAGCGGTTTTCTATGCTCTCAGGCATTTCCTCCCATTTCTGTCGGCCAAAATGGCCTTCCTTTTAGCTATTACTTCTCTGAGGAGAGTGGGTGACCTTCAGGCCCTTTCTGTGGCCCCTTCTCACTTAGACTTTGCACCTGGTTTGGTCAAAGCTTTTCTCTACCTGAGACCGGGTTATGTATCTAAAGTTTCCTCTACTATACTACGGCCAGTCGTACTACAGGCCTTTTGTCCTCCTTCCTTCCGGGAGAACGACCAAGAGCTTAACAGCTTAACTGTGTGTGTCCAGTGCGAGCATTGAACACATACGTCCACAGATCTGCCCTGTGGAGAAGATCTGACCAGCTTTTTTCTGCTTTGGTCCTCATAAGCACGGTTTCCCTGCTACCAAACAGACCCTAAGTCGCTGGACTTCTGATGCTATTCGTGTCTCTTATGAGTCCTCATGTATCCCCCCACCTAAGAGGACTAAGGCTTACTCTACTCGGCCTCTAAGGCCTTTTATGCAGGTGTCCCAATTCAGGACATCTGTAAAGCTGCAGGATGGTCTACTCCTTTAACTTTCATAAGGCACTATGGCCTTGATATTTGAGCCACTCCCGGCTCTTCTGTCCTCATGCCTTAACTGTGCAATTTCACACAGGAGGCAGGGGAACCTTTACTATGGTGGAGTGGGCATCTCGCTCCCATAGCATTTCGATGCAGCTTGAGTTCCTGAAAGGGAACGTCTCAGGTTACGTATGTAACCCTGGTTCGCTGAGGGGAACGAGATGCTGCACCATAATGCTATGGGAACGGGATGCCCACTCGTTCCCATAGCATTACGCCATACTTCCACACTTCCGGTCCCCTACCTGCGCTCCCTTCATTCATATTTTGAAGGTAACCAGAGTTGTTCAGCGCACGCGCTTTTAACCTTCCTGGACGTGACGTCACCCTGTCTGTGACATATCGCCCCCCGATTGGTTGGATTTCACACGTGATTCAGAGTGCATAAAAGCTGGAGGCATTCCCATAGCGTTTCGACGCAGCGTCTCGTTCCCTTCAGGGAACCAGGGTTACATACGTAACCTGAGACGACTTCTCTCAACACAATTTCTCCACCCATCAGAATTTATTCAAGAAAAATATTTCAAGACATTATTTATTCTTTCACTGCCCCTTAAACAAGGTCATTCAAGTGTTTATTCAAATCAATAACAATACCATAATGACCATTTTCTCTTGATTTGATGAAATCCTTAAGTACTAAATGTAGTAATTAAGCAGTAAATGTAGTAATTAAGTGATGCAGACTCTTTGTGTGTTTTAAAGGAATGTGAAAATCATCATCATTATTATATTCATCAATTATTATTTATTCAGCCTCTGCCTCAGCCTCATTTTAAACCCATATCCTGGACTTGATCACTGATTTAAGGCTTGTGGTCAAAATATGAGGGTGACTAAATACTTACTTTTTTCAAATAAATAGTTGATATGTTCAATCATTTTATCCATAAACCCCGTTAACATGCATTAACTGGAGAACACAACAAATTTTTTGATGAACCAGCATGATCCAGAGAGGTCTCAATGAACACATTCTGAGCTTTATATACTTTCTGCATGGCTCATCAGGGCTCTGCTGTTTTAGTGGACAGTGAGGAGGAGACAGTCTCCACAGCAATCACATGTACTCAGTGTGATATACAAGCAGCCACCCTGCGTGAGAGTACGCCCTACATCAATCACTCTGCACCAGGCCCCACTACCAACCACTGCCCAGATTAATGACAAGGTTCTACTTAGTATCATTACTGAAGGTTATTAATCAACTCCCACCACTTCCCTCCCTTAAAACAACCTAAACAATAGCTTAAACAAATCCTGACTCAATAAAATGGGCTGCTGTTGTCAGTCACAGCAATGGCTCTTTTATACAGTACTGGAGGCTGCTGGGGTTGCCACGTATCAACAGAATGCAGAAAAACAGACTCACAGACAGGTCGATGACCAAGACAGGTCAATAAGCTGAACGTTGAGCTAATTTGAATTAGCAGCTATACTCTGGCAAGCACAGAAAATTATTAGTCCTTCTCGATGATGTCAAAGCCCTCAGCAAAAAAGTTTAAGATGGCTGGCCATGTGCTCCTACGCTATAGTCTTTTAAAGGAAGGTGATCATCTTAGGGCGTCCTTGGCCTGTGCTTGGAGGTTCTTACTGGGTTTGTGCTGTGGCGTGACCTACCAGTTTCACCCACATGCACTGTCAAGGCCTGGCCAGATCCCCACACAGACAGACAGTGCCCCACACAAGCTGAAGGGCAGCTAGCATAAATGCACCACTAATTAACCAAAGCAGTATCCATCCTATTATGCATGCCTTAATCAAAGCTTAGAGGTTAAAGAACATGCACTGCTCTATTCACCTCAAGCACAAACAGACATAAACATTCTATAAACATTCTGAACCCATGCCAAAACAATACAAGCATACAATATTTAACACAAATTATGCTGATAAATAAATATATCTCTCAAATGATTCGTGAACTTGGCAACATCTAGGACAGTTTAGAAAAAGAAAAATTATTTTATATCTGGCAATCTTTCTTCAAACCCTGTCTTATTGCCTACAACGATGGCACTGTAGACGGCCTTGGTGATACACGCCTTAATGGGAGAAATTAATGCTTCATTGTTACACAACAAAGATTATATAGACAGCAGCCCCATCTCTCTCTCTTGCACGCCTCACAGTGGGATGTAATTACTTGCGGTTAAATTAATTTGCCTTTGTCTCTTTTCAATCTTTAATGCAACATGGACCTGATATGTAATTATTTATACAGCTAAACTGAGAGCTGATCTCAGAACAGTGTGACATGCAAATTACTTTTGTCACTGTCAAGATTGGGAAAAAGAATGGAAGCTTGAAACATTGCAAATATGATATTCATGTATAAGAGGCTACATTGAAGACTTGGTTTATTGTGTTTGCCAATTAGTAATGCAGATTTTTAAACAGCAGAACGCTGCATCCCCAGGTGGGACTCAGGCAGGTTGGTTGGCTACTTAATCTGAAGTGTCTAGTAAAAACTTAGTAAATTCATTAGATATATAGCCTCACTGGACTCACATTACACTTAGCATAGGGGCAGTTGTGGTCTACTGGTTAAGGAGTAGGTTGTAATCAGTAGGTTGCTGGTTCGATTCCAGCGCCGGCAGGCAGTAGCTGAAGTGCCCTTGAGCAAGGCACCTAACCCCTGATTGCACCCCGGGCGCTGCAGGGATAGCTGCCCACTGCTCCGGGTATGTGTGTGTTCACAACTTGCAGTGTGTGTTCACTCCTCACTGGTGATGGGTTAAATGCAGAGGTCACATTTCGGTTATGGGTAACCATAACTGACAAATACATGTCACTTTACATACAGTGCAGTATTAACTTAAATGACTTAATCAAGCCATTTTAATAAAGCTGTAAAATGAGACACAGACTTCATCCAATTTAAATAGAAGAGCATTTTTCTAATCCAAAGTACACTGTAACAAATAAATAATGTTAGGAAATAAAAAATTTGCTTCATATGATTACATTTAACTTAACTGCTAAATCAAAAACAGTTATTATGACTGAATCTATTTTACATATAGGTTACACTAAAGGTTATTTATAAGTGTTGGGTCAGGTGGGAATAGATCTTTAAAGTAGTTATTTTTAGGTAGTCACTTTTTGCAATGCAGTCACTTCTTTCATAACATTCAGTATGCAACAGACAGACAGATGACTGGTTTTGCTGCTGTAAAACAAGTTGGAAGGGATTTATTAACATGTGTCTTTTGTTTAGGATGATGACATTAAAAGCCAAATTTAAAGCCATTGAGCTTGTGTAAGCTGATGTTATGTTATGTTTGTCTAAGGGGAGTGTGTTCTCTCTGATGGCAGCCATATTTATATTCTGCTTACAGAGGACTGATCATCTGCCACCATCTGCATAGTTTTACTACCTGTGATCAGTACATAACTACAACAGCCTGTCAGCAGGCTTTACAATGCTGTTACAGCGACACAGTGCCACATCAAGCAGCCCTCTCCTGTCGTAAATGGCATCTCTTCACAGCACACAGCTCTTTTTCTTCCTCCTTTCTCATCTCTTGTCTCTGACACAAACCCCACAGCCCCTTCACCACCATCACCCACTCTTGCTATCTCTGCTCTGTGTCTAAGCAAATAAGGGTTTAAACAATTTTGGTTCTCTTTCTGACCAGCCCCAGGCCAAAATATGACCATAGCTTTATAACACACCTTGCACAAGCAGTCACGTAAAGTTAAACTGTCTCTCTACTGTGCATTTAATAAGTTTAGTGTTGCCCTTAGGGGTTTCTAAACTGGTAGGTAAAGCTAAATTTTTATAATTTTCGCTTATAGACAGCATTTGCAGATTTTTTTATTTTATATTTACAATAGATGTCCCATAGACAAACTCATTTCTCATGAATACAAAAAGCATATTTCTTGCATTCTTGAAACAAACACACAAACCTGTTTACCTTTAAATCCTGACTAAAGCTGATACACTTGTCTTAAACTTGAAGAAACAGTAGAGACAAAACATGCTTTAAACGTTGTCAGTTTCAAAATTTTTATCCCTAGCTGTCCTTTCTACACAATCAAAATCCCCTGTGACGAGTTTAGCATATTGTTTGTGACTAACATCCATCTGGTTGGTGGGGAGTACCTGGCATTGCCCCTTTGGCTGTGTAAATCATCGTCTTACTGTGTTCTGCCTTGCTTGCAGTTATCTCTGTCTATTCTTTAAGGAATTTCTTCTGCATTATAACAGCCTCTGTGACAAGGCTAGAGATGTTACAGAGAAAGAGAGAGATCCTTGGGGAGGGCTTATTGATTTGTAAAATGCATTCAGAAGGGTTCCTGGCCCGTTTTACTTTGGGGCAGTTAGGTTTAATAAGGACTTTGACCTTCGCACAAACAGAGAGTCCTCACAAACCAGCTCTAAAGACGCCATAACCGGCATAGAGCATTAGGGTAGTCTAGTGGGTACACAGGGTCTTTTCCGCACACCATGCTAACGGAAAAAGCCACTCACATCAGTCTTTGCAACAAGAACTTCCTCGGGCCTTGCGCTCTAATGGGAGGAGAAGATGTTGGGTAAAAAATGCTTGGCCCAATCATGCATGCAAAAAACATGAGTGCCAATGGGCTTTTCTGATTACAAAACAACACTATATGATATGAGAGGGGGGTAAAAGAGTCATGTTTGATATTATTATGAAGACAGAGGGAAAAAGGAAAGTCTGCTTCTAGGTATGGGTCTAATTAACTGAGTTTTGTATGAGTTTCTGTGCAGGAAATCCAAAATGCTTTGATATTCCCTAAAGATTGTCTTCAAAGCTAAACAGAGGCTATTAAATGCATCAGAAATTATAATAATAATACAAACTTATACGACACTGCCGGCAGTTTCCGGCTCTTTCTGAGGGAGGACCTGCTGTGTTTTATCCCTGTCTATGAGATACAGAGCAAAAAGTGCCTCTTAAACACATCAACCTGATTATACGCTCTCCCATGGTTCATGATATGATAATAAGGATGCTGATGATGCAAACACTATTTTTGCAAATTACACTAGAAACAAGGCATGAAAACGATGCACAGAGGCGTTAAAACATTGCTCACTTTTCCATTTCTCGACAATGTGCTGTTAAAGGATATTTTGTGCATTCTTTCTTCCAATCTAATTGCAGTCAGCGTACGTTCCCAGCTCTGTGATTTTCGCTGTGGGCACTGTAATAACAAATAAATGCAACTCCCTGACAGTTTGCTAATGACTTGTTATTGAAGTTAGGGGGAACATTACGTTGTAATTTAGGTCCATTCACAGTTTTTGTCTTGCATGCTTTCTCACACACTCTCACTTTCTCTTGATCTATCTTTTTAACACATGTGCATTGCACACTGCAGCACCCGCAGCGAAACAAAAGAGAAAAGAGGAAAATAAATGTGTCTTATATTTACAGACCCACTAGTGCACTCTCCCCAAACTAATTATACTTCTTTACAAATGCTTTGTCAGAGAGTGTAAGAACACCTGCATGGGTTGACGAGTTGATTTAAAGTGATGAAGTTTAAAGAATACATTTAGTTGAACTTGTGGCAGCAGTATGGAGGAAAACAACAAAGATCTACAATGTAGCCAACTACGCCACCCTGATAACAGGGAAATGTTAGTAATAATAGAAAATCATCCAAATTCCAAAATCATCCAAACCAATGTTCATTGGTTTGAAATAGATGGCCAGAGACGTGGATGCCAAATAAATTACAAAGTACAAACTTTATTTAATACAATAATCAGTAAGGTTTTAAACACCATATGGTCTAGATAAAATACCAACAGGCAGGGCCAGCACAAGGCCCATATATCATGAAATCTCACACCAAGTGCATAAGTCTCACCACGCACAAAAGCACACACTGATCAATAAGCATCACACGCCATCAAGTGTAAATCCACAGCACTCAGTGACAGAAGTCCCACCACCGTGAAATATATCTGGCTAGCTGCCGGCCCAGGGGCTCAGCTCATGCAACAAAGATTAATTAATACAAAATTAATATCGAATCAACAATTCAAATGTAAAAAAACAAATATAATAACTAACAAACATAACACCAGGGAGAGGGATGCTCAATAAAAGACAGCATAAGCAAAAGCAGTTTTGACTTAAACCACCCTCCCTCTGATTAAAATACACAATGATCAGTAAAAGAGTCAAAAAGAATAAAAACAATATTATAAACAAATCAACTATTACCAAAACACCACAAGAATAACAACAAGCCTCAAAAGCTCCTCATTTGTAGCACATAAGTGAACAAGAATGTTAGATACTTGAAATCATGTAGCGCCACCTCGGAGGTTAATTAAAATATAAACTCCAATATCTCAAAACAAACCCACCAGCAATAAAGAAAGGGGAAAAAGGACTGTAAAATCAACAATAAAGTCCTGGGAAAAGACTGCCTTCAAACATTGGTGGCTGGCATCCACGTCCAGGATGAAGGGTTTGGAGAAAGCTGTATACGCCCATACTGGGTCGTATGCAGGGGCATTTAGGCCCTTAACGCTATCCTGACACCATCCATTCCAGGTCCTTAAAAAACTCCTTCCTGAAGCTTACCCTTTACTTAGCAAGTTCAGCTACCAGCTTATGTAAAGAGGAAACCAACTTGGCAAACCCCTCTACAAACCGCTGGTAGTACCTGGAAAAACCCAGGAAAGAATGTAATTCGGTAACATTCAAGGTGCGATACCACTGGGCCATAGCTTCGATCTTGCTAGGATCAGTTGCTACCCCCTGGTGCTGGAGATAATGTGACCCAAGTAATTCACCTCTTGCTGGAGGAAGGCACACTTCTCTATCTTAGCCTTCAATCTCTCCCATTCTAGGCAGCCTAAAACTTCCTTTCTAAATGCTGAGGAATTAAGGTAGAAAACACCACAATGTCATCTAGATATAAAGTAAAGATTGACTCTGCTGGTCCCCAAATAACCTCTCCATAAGTTGTGGAAGGTAGAGGGGATGACTAAACGACATTCAATTCCATTCAAGAAGATCAAATGGAATGCAAAAACCAGTCTTAGGTCTATCCCCTTCCATGATTGGAACCTGATTATACCCACTAGCTGGAACTCCTCGATCTGAGGCAATGGAAACGCATACCATATGGTCTTGGCATTTAACTGACGGTAGTCTATACACATCCATAAATGTATAAACATCCAAACCATCCTTCTTTATAACCAAAACAATTGGAGAAGCATATGGACTACAGCTCTCCCTGATTACCTGAAACTCCAGCATTTGATTAATATGGACCCTCACAACTTCATACTCATGGAGGTATACAGCAATGTCGTTGCCGCACAGGAACATTGTCTAGCAATGCGATATTCTAGACTTCCGGCGCCGGCGCGAGTTGGCTGCTGACTGCAACAGCTCTTATACCTTTCGTATTTTTTTCTAACTTTTACTTAGTTTAAACTCTCTCTTTTTGGTTTAATACCTGCACTGCGTAATCCTGTCACTTTATCCGGTTTTTGGTTTTAGTTTCATTTTGTTTAATACTATTTATAATCGCAATGTGCGTCGAAACCCGAGCGTCTATTGTTTACACGAGAGAACAGCTGATCGCGCTGCG
>JAZGTK010000905.1:0-43131 GCA_036877625.1 Ambastaia sidthimunki
AACGAGAGATGCAGTATTTTAATGTATTTCAAAGACTGGTTAATGTTTCATTTCTGTTAGGTTTTATGATTCATTCCGATGATCAAGACACTATTTATTGTTGACCTGCATTGTCTATTTTCAGCAAATGTACATCGCTTACGTGAAGAACTGTAAGTTCACGTCACCCAACGCTCTTCCCATGATCACCTTCATGCAGAGGACTCTCACTGAGATGTACTCGCTGGACACACAGGTGTCCTACCAGCACACATTCATCTACATCCGTCAGCTGGCCATTCATCTCAGAAACGCCATGAATATGAAGAAGAAGGTAATCAAAACTTTAGGCTGATCTTATGTCATGTACAAACGGTACCTAAAGGTTTTCAAGTGAATTAATTTGTGATTTTGACTCTGTTATGTGCAAATTTTAGCGTTAATTTAATGTGTGGGGTCATGTTGACTATATTGATATGTTTTAATATACAATGAATGACTTGCATTTAAATTCTTATTTGTACCTTTTTACACCAACTTTACCTACTTGATATTTAAATATTAGGTCAAAAAATAACTGTGTTTTTTATATTTTTTACTTTTGATTGCCGAGTTTCTGCAGAAATCACAAGTACATGTTGATTTTAATAGATTCAGTAGACATGGGAAAATAATATTTAAAAATAATTGAAAACAATTATATATTTATTATAAATCTATCTTTTGATAAATATTTTTAAGATACAAGGTTTACAGTCAGAATATATTTGAGAAGATTTCAGTCAATGTGACCCCAGACAACAGAAAGATAAAGTTTATCTTGATGTGATAAATGAGTGTTTTTTGTTTGTGCTCAGGAAACGTATCAGTCTGTGTATAACTGGCAGTATGTGCACTGCCTGTATCTTTGGTGTCGGGTGTTGAGCACTATATACCCCAGTGAGGTTTTAGAGCCACTGATCTACCCGCTCTGTCAAGTCATCATCGGCTGCATCAAGTATGTTTGTTTTGTATTGTAGAATTGCAACACTCTCCTTAAGGGAATACTTGACCAATAGAAAATTCTGTCATCACCGTCATGTTTCTGTGGAAAATAATTTATTTATAATTTATTTTACTGAAGTTATTTGCTGAAGATCTTTACAAGTGTGAGCAAATGAGTTTTTAATTTTTTTAGTAAAGAAAAAACATTAATTTGACATAACTGTTTGCACCAGCAGGTGGCGCCAAATAACCATTTTTATTTTATAGCCATCTTGAACTCTGTTTGTTTGTCAAAGATGGTCTTAAACTCAGAAAATTACAAAGTAAAGAAAATTAAGTTCAGGAAAAGACTTTACAAAAAAAGCTGATGTTTTTAAAAATGTGGTTAAAACACCACACGCTAGCTGTTCACCAAACAAAACTGCTTTGCTCTGTTTTCAGTTAACATTTAGGAAGTCATCAGTGTTTCCATGATGTGTTTTCTAGGCTTGTACCCATCTCTCGGTACTACCCTCTGAGACTGCACTGCGTCAGAGCCCTCACCCTGCTCTCTGCCAACACCAGGACATTTGTGCCTGTTTTACCCTTTCTGATGGAGGTGAGTCTGGCATTGCTTGGCACTGTAAATCTGATGTTGCGGCCTAATTCCAGGCTGCAGGAAATAAACAGGTGTTTCTGTATGTGGGTGGTCATGGTTTGGGTATGAGTAAACACTGTACTCACAGCATTTGTCATCACGGTCGTCAGTTTTCTAACCTTTAGCTATAAAAAGACTGGGTTTTGTGTTGTTTATTTTCTAATCTTAGCCTTAGATGGCACATCCACAATGCATTTTCTGACTGCTTGATGCGTATTACACACAAAAATGGCAAAAGCTGTCTGTAATCGCCAGATGCAATATGATTGGCTGGTTTTATGTAATCTCCAGGACAAGGACACATATTAATAAGTCTGCTAGGTGTTGAGAAGTTCGCAGTGTTAGTGGCTTCGGAGTTTTAAAGGCACAGGACCATAAGATGTTTGTCCAATCATTGCATTCAGTCTGTATGAAGTGATAGGATGTCTGACTTTACCTCTCAAATAATGTATTCCCATACCTCTGAGCACAATTGAAGGAGGCGTGGCTTTAAAGATTACTCTGAACGCAAGGCGGGATCGTATGCTTTTAGAGCTAGCTTGCTATTGCTAGCATCTCTGAAAGCGCCTACCCTACCGTTAAGGCGCTTGGATGTTTACTAGCTGAACTGTGTATTATGCTTATGCCCTCTGAACTTCTTTAAACAAGAAGTTAATGATCAGTAGGTTAAACTTAGATTATAATTATTTTTTCAAATAAAATCAAGCCAAGAATCAAACATTGCATATTGTCAAATCTGTTAAAATCTTTATTAAAGTGTTGTTTTGGTGTCACTATTTTTCAAAAATAAATATGAAAAATAAATTCTTTTTTTTCATGCTAGTCTATTATTCTTAGCTTTATCAGGTAACCCCACCCTTAAATGTCATGTAACACAAAATGGGCTGTGGTTGGTTGCTTTACATGTTAGTCATACGGTTGTCAGCAGCCAATGAGATACAAGAGTAGTTTCATCAGAATAACTTTTAATATTTATCGTTACATCAGAAAATAAAAAAAAAACAAGAAAAAGCTTAAGCCAAAGCTTAAAAGATAAAAGGCAACAGAGAACAAAGCACACAGCTCGCATGAAGGTGCGTCCAACGGTGGCTGAAAGCTGTGCATCTTCGTTTTTGGGAGAAGTAGAGGTCACAAACTGTCAACATTTTCCACAGTGTGATGCGAGTGACAAAACGCGTGTTTGTGTGTGGCTGGCGTAGGGCCCCTGCGGTGACAGCTGCTGTGAGAACAGAGACATGGAGGCGACAGCAGCCGAGACCAACGGAAGAGAGGGCTGGGGGTGGGGGGTGGTCACCGATCGGCTGTGAGCTTCCACCAGTTCTGACCATACTCTGATAAAGCCCGGGGGGGGAAGAGAGTATGTGTGTGTCCGTGTGAGAGTGCATGGGGGGGGTCTGTGGTTCTCGCTTAGCTCTCGGGCGTGTTGTGCAGACCACATCCTCTGTGTCAGTGCGGCGACTCCCACCGACCCCCCTCTGCCTCCCTGTGTTTATTTGTAATGCAGTCCACTTCCTGTTTTCGCACTCGTTTTTAAAAGAAAGCGTGCAGCGATGTGGCGTAGGGCTTCTCTCTTTTTCTCTCCCTCCATTCCTCTCTTTATCTGAGCGCTACAATTCCGGGCTTCCTGCTGCAGTCGCCCCTGAGCATATCAGGTTGGGACCATGCGCCACCGCTTCCTTCTGTGTCCCGCAGGCCGACACCACATCCGTTGTTTGTAGAGACCAGCTATCCATGAGCGCGTACACGTACATGCGCTCACCTCGCTGGTTCTGGATGACCTCGCTGAGCACTTTCGACTGATCTCAAATGTGGCAACCCAGACGAATTAAGAGAGATGTCACAACCACTAACATTAGTTGACGTGTCCCTTTTCTCAAGCTTACAAACCCGTTGCAGAATCCGTCAGATGTTTAGCGGTTCTCTGAAAACCTCAGATAATTTTTCCATTTAATACTTAAACAACACAACTGATATTTAATAACATTCCACAACAGAAAACGTAACAAATTATCCTGTTTTTGTACATATTATTTGCCTCCGTGAGCATAAGTGACTGCAGGGCAGTACTAAATAATACAAATTTTTAATGATCCTTATTTTTTTACAGTAAAAGCAAGCAGTTAACTGTTTTAGCTAGCATACAGAGCAATGTGCGGTAATTGGTTATAAAAAGTATTCAAACTGTGCTGTATTAATCTTGGGTTTTGCCAGCAAAAAGTGTGAATTGTAGTTGTTGTTCTGTATTAAAATAAAAAACAGCACAAGATACTTTACTAATGTTTAAAAAGAAAACTACTTATTTCCAGTGTTGGGGTGTAGCTTTACTAAACGTATTGACGCTATATTGCATTTTTTGTAGCGTGACAGTAGCCCAGCTGTTTTTAACAGGGTGTTTTTTTCCGGTAACAAGCTACATTTTTGTTGTTTTGTTACATTACGTTGGATATTGTCAGCTCTATCGGTAAACTGAGGTAATAATCAAACACACAACCCCAGAATGTCCTTCATATCGTAAAAAACAGGAGGTCTGATACATTAGAGCGAATCGGTTCATTTAGAAAGTTGCAATTTAGCCGTTTGGAAAAAAATTAACTCGTTTATTTGATTTCCTGCCCTTTTATTAACATCTGTTTTGTATATTTTATTGAGTTCAATGTTTTGGGTTTAGTATAAGTAGCTTCCCCATCACAGTTCTGTACACACAAGTTCTGTACACACTTGTAGTAGCCCTACTACAAGTTACAAGTTACTGTAACCCCCATGAGTCATTCTCAGTCTGTTATGTGTTTGTGTGCATAATCAGAGGGCTACTGTTGTAGTCTTGTTGTCTGTGTGTGTTTCTGTGTACATCTGTCAGTGATGCAGTGCACTGATGTATCTGTTTGTTCACTCTGCCCTTTAGATCCTCCAGCAGGAAGACTTCAATAAGAAACCAGGCCGCATGAGTGTAAAGCCCATTAATTTTGCAGTGATTCTGAAACTCAGCAAGACCAATCTCCAAGAGAAGGCCTATAAGGTGATAGATCCTACAGTTTCTGACCTTTGAAACCTTTTGATGATCAGATCTTTGCATTGCAGACATTTGTAATTTTGTTTTTTTTGTGTATATAAAGTTGTGTATAAATACTGCATATATATGAATATTAGGGCTTTTCACTACATGGTTTCATAGTAGCTGTTTTTGTTTTCATTTCAGTAGATTCTACAATAATACAGTGTTATCAGTTATCAGTTTATCTTCAATTTTGTTTAGTGTTTTCTCATTTTTGACCAATGAATTACTCAAAATACAAGTGTAGGGAGAGAGTTTGTAAACATTGTGGCTCTTAAAGGGAAAATGCACCACCTGCTGTGTCGGAGTGTCAGAGATACTGGTGCTAACTATGATATTATCATATGTGTAGTGTTAACATGGTATCAGTAATCACTGTTAGTAATATCACAATTATTGTCAATACTGGTATATTGTGTCACCTTAATGAATACATATATTTATATACGTAAATTAAGCTGGGATCTGAGAAAGTATTTCCACATGGGAAAAACTACACACCTCACATTTAACTCACTTAAATGCATCAGGTAAAGCACCAGATAAGCAAAGAAGCAAAGACAGATAAAGATTGCCCCTCCCACTCGGCCACGGGGCTGTCATGTCTTCATGCTGGCTGGTTGTAACTGGATTGAGGTTTGGAGATGAAAGCCCGAACACGCTGCTACACGGCTAAAGCGCTGCGCACTGTGTCGCTGCCAAGAGGATTGCCACACAAGCTGCAGGGATTATCCTGCTCTCCTGGTTGGCACGGAGAAGCTTTCCAGTACATTCACTCGGGCCAAGACACCACAGCCACAGGCCCCCTGAGACGCCACTCCACCCTGGCTGTCTGGGATCTGTGTCTGACTTACTAAATCTTAAATATTTCCTGACTACTAAGAGAAGTTACAAGCAGGGCTTTCCCGTTTCCACTGCGGAGGAATGTGGTTGGATAGGCTGCGGCTGTGAATGTTAGGTAGGGAGAAGGATTTAGGTGCGATCCCTGACTTAAACCAGGTCTGGATTAGTGAGTGTGCATGTGCCAGGTGCCGAGTAAAAGTGTGAGAATTCTGATGGGGGGGTCTGATCGACTGGCAAACTATTTTTTCTGCATATAAAGCAGCTGGCACCATTTAATGTGCATTTGTTGCAACCAGAACTACTGTGACCAGTTCTCTAGTATTGAGTAAAGATTGTGATCACAAGGCTGTGATCACACACAGTGTAGAAAAATGGGTCTTGATTTTTATTGATGGAACTAGTTGATTGGTTACAGGAATTGAAACAGGATATGACCTAAGACAGACCCGAGCCCACACACAAGCATCCCCTTGGAGAATTACCTGCCAGGCAGGCGGCGTCTTTAAATTGACACGCTTATTAATAACACCCAGCCATTTTTATCACTCTGTTGCCTGAGTAGTGGGGCTGGGAGGTATAACTGTATATAGAAATTTGTGAACTGGTAGACATCCTGCTATGAAGTTTATCCCCAGCGTTAATTTCACCCCACTCAAATTAGGATGAATTTAGGTTAAGAAGAATCGGCCCTGGCAACAACACTTATGAGATGATTGACAGGGCCAAGTGATCAGGCTCCGCCCATGTAATTATATGCCATTACAAATTTTACACTGAAAGTATCATGTAGTGTGATGTAAGATTTTGGTGCTACTTTAGTGCTAGTATGCGAAAAAAATTTTTTTAGCTCGACATGCTTTTAAAAACTTCCTGTTTAAAGTGCCTTGTAACACGCACGGCAACAGACGCTATAAAAACAGCAACCCGCCATGTCACAACCAAAGACGTTTCCACATATGTACTCAGACCAACAGTTAAAAAAATAGCACAGACAGCATGTAAAAATACATCCTGTGTTGAATATATCTGCCCTGTTTCAGGATGGTCTGGTGGAGCAGTTATATGATCTCATCCTGGAGTACCTCCACACACAGGCCTGCAGCATTGGCTTCCCTGAGCTGGCGCTGCCCGCCATCGTTCAGGTAACGTTGCTTGTGTTCTCCAGCCATTAGCTTTCCACTGAAGGCTTCATCTGAACTCTTCACAGCAGCTACGGGTTTAGTCACTACATTGTTGCGACATTTCATTTCACTTAGAGCTGCTTTTACTTCATCATGAAAACATTCACCACATTGCCAGCACGTACACTGGGCAGGTCTGAATGGGTGGAGCCAATGGAGTGTGCACACCAGTTACATTTAATAACTATGAGCCACACGTTTGTTTAGTTGTTTTTCTGATCTATTTTGGCTTTCATGTTGTTGTCTGCAGGGCCCACATCCTCACTGAGAGGTGTGTGGAGATCACTGCCACATTCTGCAGTCCAGATCACACACACACAGACACACACACACACACACACACACACACACACACAGTTCTCTTACTCTTCAATACTCTTGTGTTCTCATACCCTTTAACACACACTCACCACACTTTTGTTGCACACACACACTTTCTGGCCACATCCTTTACTCTGGCCAATACTGAGGTTTTAAAAATTAGCTTGTGAATATTTATTTTTTTGGACCAGTTGGCTTTATTTAGAATATCCTCTTCTGGCTCATCCGTACTTTTTATTGGCGAATTTTTTCCGAAAGCAAATTGCTTCTAAATTGCCAATTTCAGCTACAAATTGGAAAATTCAGTCTGTACTCAGAGTTTCAAAGAGCACACAGTTACGAGAAACTGCTTTAACGCTTCACTTTGAGGCGAGTTTGAACTATTCCTGTATGTGGTTCAGTGTTTAACTCAATACTTCAGTGGCACTGTTGTTTCTGACAGACCCACAACTCTGATTGTCCTTTTGTTGTTCAATAGTATTTCCTATGACGGTTTATTCGTTGTTATAACGTTCTGTCACTTGTTTCTCAATGTGATGGTAACAGTCTGTGTCTCTCGCTCTTCTCAGCTGAAAGCGTTCATAAAGGAATGCAGAGTGGCTAATTACTGCAAGCAGATGCGTCAGCTGCTGGAGAAGATACAGGAGAACTGCAGCCACATTACAGGGCGCAGACAGAAAGCTGCGTTCGGCGTGTCTGATACTGCAGCTGTGGTGAGTTTATGAGGTTGGATGTGTGTCCTGCCAAACCCTTGTTAAAGACATAGTGAAACCAGAATCGATCCCGTTTCCTTTCATAACAAATCTCCCTGATGTTACCGTGCACCATTTACGGGTAAAAGTTTTGTCATTTTTTTTAATCGTAATTTTTCATCAAAGTTTAGTATCTGGCAATTCTACTAAAGCATTTCTGGTAATATGCAAAAGTAAAATTAACCAGTAATATTACAGACATACAAAACATGATCCAATCAGATTCTGAGATGCAAACCAGTTACAGTGTAAGTTATTTCCTAATGGAAATACAGATGGCTTTCAAGGTTTACATTCGATCAGTTTGTGTTACCTGGGAATCAAAGCCATGACCTTTGTGATGCTAACGCAATGTACTATCAGTTCAGCTACAGGAACCCTTTATAAGTAATTTAAAGTAATTTAATTCTCAAACACATTGTTTCATGTTGGTTGGCTCAAATGCTTGTATGTGTTTTTAAAGTCAGTGCTCTACAGGTGTCTGCGTCTAAATGTGAGGAGTTATAAAAGATTAAAAAGTTGTACACAGAACTTTTTATACTCCTTTGCTCTTATTTACAACATTAAGCTGAAAAGCTAACAGCTCTAGCGTTTACTATAAGAGCGTTAATATTTTTATCCATTTGTTTTGACTGATTCCTTTAACTCAAGGTGTTTTTTTTGGTACTCTGTTTTTGCCAGTTACATATTGAACATAACAGCCCTTCCAGTCAGACAGTTGTGAGCTCTGAGACCAAACATGGCAGAAAGATGTTTATTTTAGCTGTTAAAACAGACTCGGATCCCTGCCGGTTCCTCTTTTCCGGCACCTCAAACGCCTCCCTGCTTTCCGTCCCATCACAGGTGACTGCCGGTCACCCGCAGCCCTCATTAAACGGGTGTGCGCGCAACCGCTTGTTTAGGTGCGACTTTCCGTGGCCGGTTGAAAGCAGCGTGTGTTGGTTGGCCCACGGCCCGGTTGACCACACCACCTGCAGGTCAGGAAGTGCAGTCGCGGGTCCGCAGACAGACGCGCTTGGCCACCGCGGCACGGAATGCGATTAGGACCGCCGCTGACGCTCGATCGGTGGCGGATGTGAGTGCAGATAAGAAGTAATGGAGCGGAAAGCTTTCTAATGCCATTTCTCTCCGCGAGACAGTCTGAGGAGGAAGACGAGCAGACGTTAAGTGCTTCATCTGTGAACGTCTGTTGACGTTGACCCAGCAGCAGATGGAAACGGGCTCCATGCGTGCTGACTGGGTTAGTAATGATGTAGCAGAAGTAACAGTATTTTGGTCGATACTGAAGTTAAAATATAAATAAGCCAATAACCTTTTTTTCAGATGTACTGACTCAAAGTCTGTAGACCAGCAGATCTGCCACTGTCGGTTATGTTGAAGATATTAATCAAACAGCAATATAATTTCTGTTTACTAACACTTGTAGTATATATGTATATGGTACATGAGAAAGTAAGAAATATGTTTATATATTTCTTTATATCGGAGCAAAAACACATGCGTTATTGGAGTACCGTAACATTTGGCTCGCACTGGTATGCGAGCCAAACCACGAAATGTTTGTTTCTTGACAACTGTAGTAGTGACAAAGTTGGTGAAGAGACAGAAACGAGAGGACCGCAGGGGTGAAGGTTGTGAGAGAAGGTGAGAAGTTGCTTCCTCTCTAGGGCGAGATTTCGACTCCATTCATCTCCATCTCCGCTCTCATTTGTCACCCCTGCTGACGCACAGCTCGTTCATTTCTCCTCCACCGCCCCTCTGGACCAGCACTCGCTTCTGATAAATATTTAAGGCCGTTTAAGACTGAAATGAAGGAGGGGTGAAGGGGTCTCTCTTTTTCTCTTCCCCCATTTCCTCTATGTGTGTCTCTCTCTCTCTCTCTCTCTCTGTGTAATGTTAAGCTGGAGGGAGAGATGTGGTAAGACAGAGCATGCAGACAGCATGGCACCACGCCGGGGCGCGTCTGTCGCCGGGTTCTGGCCAGCGGGAATCATGTCCTTTAGTAAGGAGGGTGGCATGGCAAACTTCTCACCCGGCACGGCCGCCAGCACAGCTGCATAAAGCCGCCCGCCTGACGGATCTATCCAACCACCAAATATCTGTTTCTGCGGGACGTGCCAGCGCCCCCGACAGCGCTCACACTACCACACCATGACACAGAGAGCTGAATATGCTTCCTGTATTTCAGAAAGAGCCATGATTACACTGGGGAAAAATGAATTTGAACGTTATTTGGGGGCTATTTAATGCTGAATTGCGTAACATTGTTTGTTAAAATACTTTTATCACAGCCTAATAATAAGACTATTAGCCGACTGTTAGCCATTTGTTTTTGTTGAAATGTTTGATGACTGTGGTGCTATAAAAACATTGCTATGTTGGTTTGAGTGTCCAGACAGCCTAATGCAGTGACATAGGCCCAGCCGGCTAATGGCAGACAAGCAGAGTGGTTAGAAAACCTGTTAGAAAACAATCCAAGCAATCGCTTAGATATTGCGTTGTTTTTTTCAGTAGCATACGAACGTCACCCTACAACATGTCAGAGCTTGAGCACAGTCCACCGCATGTCTGCCATTGTGTCGTCATTGCATTTCTTGCAGTTCGTTATTTGAACTCCAGCGCAAAAAGTGGCAGCAGTCTGAATTTCCAGTCAGGATGCACACTGCAGTAGTAGAACAGATGCTTTATAAAGTCCTCAGTTTCCTGGGGAGCTCAGCCTCTCTGCTCATGTACACATCTGTTAGCTTTGTTTGGGTTGTTTTATGAAGGTAGAACCATATTGCACCCGTTTTCCGCTTTGATCATTTTTCACTATCTTACAAACCACTTGAAATTGTTATAAATAAGTTTAGATGACTGTAGACTGAAGTTGAGATTGATTACAGTCTATTGGATTTGGAGGTCAACTAATCTCATTTTACCTGATCAATATCATCCACAAAGACCTTTAAGGAAAGACTGGCAGAGATTCACTGGTCTGCTTTCCGTCTTCCACCGAACCGGTTTCTTTTACCTTATTTAACGTGTTCTTTTAGCTCAATTGGTGCTAGCAACACCAAGATCACGGATTTGGTTTGAGGAACGATACAAATTGCTAAATGTATACCTTCAATTGCTGTGGATAAAGGTGTTTGCCAAATTCATAATTATTGTAAATGACGTTGGGTTGAGACAAAAGGTGTGAATCAAGTAGCTGGTCTACATAGCTTTGGTCAGCTTGAATAATGTGTTTTAGTCCAGGAGATAGCACTAGGTGATACAACGAAAGTTCATAGATAGAAAAACTGTTTATGTTTACTTCTATTTATGTCTAACAACCACACATTTGGGTGACTGGGGTGTTTTTATATTGTTTTGGAGTGAATATCATCAGTATGCAGTAATATTTGTTGTGCATGTTTATAGGTGGCCTGGGAGAAGCAGGTTGCGAGTGAAGGAACTCCTCTCACCAAATATTACAGCCAGTGGAAGAAACTTCGCGACAAAGAAATTCAGCTGGAGATCTCTGGAAAAGAGAGGGTAAAACTGCCACAGCGATTAGTAACATTATCCAAAAAATCCTAAATAACCCAAACCACAGGTTTAAGCAGCTGGAGTTATACAGAAATTAGGGCTCCAAATGCGAGTGAAAAGAGTCTGAGGAAATAAACAGTCCATTACCATTAGAACACTTACTATAAACAGAAGTGTAATAGTACACTACAGTTTGTGACATAAGAAACATGATTCCAAGACAAAAGACGTCAATACAAAAAAACACCAATGGCAAATCTCAGCAACTTTTACCTTGAATTAATATTTTGAATGAAGGGAATATTTTCCTCTCAAACTTCATGTGTCGACATGTGGGATATTCCAAAATAACAAAATGTGAGGATCGAAATCTCTTTTAATCGGCTGAATGTTATTGTGACAGGTGCAGTTTCACAGAGAGATAAGACTCTCTTATCTCATGTATGATGCTGTGAGAGCACAATGGCCTTTGCTTATTTGTCACGAATATGCAGGAAAAACAGCTAATTAAATATTTATGCTTTCCCAGTTTGCCCAGCATTGTCAGGTGTGGCAAAACAACATTTTAGCCTTTGTCCCCACATTTTAGTGTTTAGTACAACCCTGTAGTTTGACCTGCAGATATAATCACATGATTGTAATTATATATCTGTGATGCAGCATATGTATCTTAATGCTCGCTTTCATAACATTTCAGTGCTATTGTAAAGCTGGTTTTAGTCTCATGTGAAAGACAGATGTTGTCTGGTGAAAATTGTAGCGCTGGATCTGTGAACGCACCTAGTGTGTGTGTATGTGTGTGCGTGTGTGCGTGTGCGTATGTGCGTGCGTGCGTGCGTGTGCGTGTGTGCGTGCGTGTGTGTGTGTGTGTGGTGGAGCTGGAGCGTGTCCATAGGGAGATAATGGAGATGACACCAGGCGGAGTGTTGGCGTCTAGGAAGCGGCAGATTGGCGGAGGCGGCGGCAGGGCTAGTGCTACAGGAAGAGTATTCTAGCGCTCAGGGCTGCATCCCAGGCTTTGATCCACCGAGTCCCCACGCTCAGATCTGATTACCACTGCCCCCCCCCTCCACGACTGCCTCTGCTGCTTCCTCCATCAATACAAACACACACACTTACCCTCCATTATCTTTTAGGGAAGATATAACTTCAGTACGCTTTTGTGGTTGTTGGTTCATGTCCCAATTATTCACAAACTTTTTTTTTTTATCGATTTCCATCCTTTTCCAATGAATTACTGCTCCATACTGATTTCAACCCTGCGTAATTGTGTGATCTATACAGTCATTTTTGAGATCTGATATTTGAAATGGTAGGAAAGTCACACAATAGCTGTGTGTACATAGACCTTAAAAAACACTCGTGCTGTTGTTGTTCGAGATGTCTTTCTGAAACAGAATTCAGCATAATGACTTACATTTCATCAGCATTAAACTCTCATTAATGTCATATTTCAAGTCTGCAGTGTTTTGGTTCGTGACAGGAGAGTATATGAAGATTCTGTTTTTTCTTGTTTTCATTTAGATGGAGGATTTGAATCTCCCTGAAATCAAGCGCAAAAAGGCTGAAGAGAAGAACGATGACAAGAAGGAGTTTAAGGGTCTGTTTGAGTCAGACAGTGAGGACGACGGCAATGAAGACCTGCTCAAATCCAAAGGTAACATTCCACATTTCAGCTGCTGTCTATAATGCTTAAAAAACACATTTAAAACACTGTTGGTTTAACACGTTGTTGTTGTTGTATTCTGATGCCTGTTACTTATTAAAGGTTTCCTTATTCATCTTATGTTTTCAACAGTCTTGTAAATCCACAAACACAAGAAGCATTTTTATTAGCTTGTAATGCCTTTCTTTGTCACTGGGAGGCTGTAGTCCATTGCACTGAACTGTGAGATAAGTGTTGTGTGTGCATAAACATTTAACAGACAATCTAAAGGTGCATTTAAGTGCTGATATGTTTAAACGCTTGAACAACATGAAACATTGATTACAACCCATTTTACTTTCACATATTTACATATACACGTTTGCAGGCACTTTTATTCAGAGTAACTCACAGTGCATTAAAGTTCCACATATGACCAGGATGTGTTTCCTGGGAATCAAACCCACAACCTTTGTCCTGCTAATGCAATGCTCTACCAATGGAGCTGCAGGAACATGTAGGAACAAAGGGATGTTTTAGTAAAACTGGATATTGATCAAATGTAGGACAGGATTTAAGGTGTTTATATCCACCAGAAAGCAATTAAATTGTAAAAAGTGCTTTTTGTATGACAGGTGAGTGGAGGGGTTGTAAAATAGGGCTTGGTGATATCTGCTGTTTTGGAGGCGGAGGATGTTCCATTTCGATGTAACATCAAGATTACAGATAAAGTCTTAATTGATTAATCTTTATTAATGAATCACTTACAATAAGCCTAGAAACATTAAAAAGGTAAATAAGGTTTTGATTTCACATGGCCTTTAAGATCAATCATGTTAATTAATCTTCGCAATTGATATTAATTATTCATAAATGCTTTCCACACAAATATGAAACTCAGACTAATAATTCCTCTACAGTTCAGTTGTAGCCTCTCTCTCTCTCTCTCTCTTTCTCTCTTTCTCTCTTTCTCTCTCTCTCTCTCTCTGTGGAGGGCAGGTCAGCTGTTAGACATGCACTTGCCGCTCCTCTTTAACTCTATATGTGGAGTTGTGTGCTGGGTCATGTGTCGGACACATGCCACACTCTCCCACCCCTGCCGCCCGTGGGCCGACAGCCGCAGAAAAAGTCCCATAGAAGTGGGAGGCGAGAGGAAGGGCTTTTTTTTACATCTGGTCCTCATTGTGTGGAGTCCCTACAAATCTCCCTCCCTCTCTCCCTCTTCTCACATGCTCTGTTCTCTCTTACAGGAAGCTTTTTTTTTGCATGCTTGGATCCCAATGGGGGTTTGTAATTCAAAACATTTGCTTGGAAAGATGTTAGTGGCTGTTCCTTCACCACACGGTTTAACTGCCCCCATACCTCCAGCGTTTAGACCTGAGAACAGTCACATGACCTTTAATACATTCATTATTGTGTTCCTGGTTGCATGTTGTCAAACAAAATCCTCTTTTGTTGGTTTGTTGTACTGTACATTGCCAAACCCAACCAGACATGTTTTCCACGCTGACATTTTTAATATTTCCAATGTTTGTGAAGTCCCCCATATCCTGAAGTGATGATACAGTCATCTGTGTGGCACAGTCGTTTGGTAACACATAACCATGAAGTGGAGCTGTACCCTACAACACAATTTATTGACAGTAAATGTTATTTTACACAACATTTACACAGTACAGTTTTGTCGATCTGCCAAAATTATCAGCCAATACCAGTATTCTCAAATTTGCTAAATATTGGCAAAATAATTGTGCTGGCTGGTATATCTGTCTGCTACTTTGAGGTAGTGTTGATCACTTCTTAACTTACAGTTTGTTCATTTCTTTAAAAAGTTTCTGTCGAGAAGCAGCACCTGCTGGGTTTGTCTACTTTACCCCCTTAATATTCTCCTGGTGAGTTTAGTTTTTGTTGTAGCTGCTGTGTGCCAGGCTGTTTAATGCCATCAACTTTCTCAAAGACTTGGCTTGCGTTCATCCTAATGTGCGTTTGCTCATTTTGTAAACACCCTGATTTTCGGGGCTCCTGTGTCGAGGCTGTTTTTAGTGCTGGGAGCAACATTTAGATTTTGTCTTTGAATTTTTCCCCTCTACTATGTTTTCACTGTATTGATTATTCAACAGTCATTAAAGTCGTCGCCTTGTGCTTCTGCTCGACTTCAGAACCTTCTCTGAACTCCTGATCTCTGCGGTCAGCCCTTCTCTGGTTATATTAAGATGCATTAGTCTGCTCTCGGCAGCAAGGTGTGCGCACGGTGTTAAGCTCAGCTACCCCCTCTGGCTGGCCCCAGTGTATTCTGGGTAATTAGGGTGGAGGGAGCGTGGCTTGGGAGGTGTCTGTGCTGCCATTCACCTCCCAGGCAGCATCTAATCAAATCCCACTTCAAAGCTTAGGGATTTCAGCCCCAGCCTCTTCAGAGAGCAGAAGACACTCCCACACACGCACCTCTGGATTACTGGGGCTAAATTGCAGTCAGCAGCTAGCCTCTATTTTTGTCATTTAAATGGCAACTTTTAAACGTGTGGCGTCACATACGTGAGCAGCATGGGTCAGTTTACTTCAGTTTCTAGAAGAATGTGTGGTGTGATTAGGTTTAGGTTGGCAGTCTGTATATACCATTGGTTCTAAAAAATACTGTATTATGTAAAACCTAAATACTCCACTGAAATGTGTAGATTGTTTAAGCTCAATAGGCAATTTTTTCAAAATGTAATAGGCAAAAATAGGCAAAATTTAAATAATGCTTCAAATTTTAATGGTTTGCAGAAATTGATGTGGAGATCAAATTATATATAAAATCCGCTTTGAAGATTTTCACCTCTTCATTGTTCTTCCTATAGCCATAACTTGATCTCTTCATCTCACAGCACATCAAACAGCTGTTAAAATGCAAATTCAAACTGTTCACCCTTTTATTTTTCCTCATTTACATTGATCCATTTATTAGAAGCTTGTATCCATCTCAACACAAAAACAAGGAAGTCATTTGTTACCCAGAAGCATTTGCTAGACTTATTTTTGGTAAAAAGACATTGACTGATTCTCTTTTTACAGAGGAACAGGATGACTCTGATGATGATGATGAAGGCCTTGAGGACCTCACAGACCTGAGCGATGAGGAAGATGAAGTGGATGATTCAGGTGATCATTTCTAGTTTCACTTCATTCAGTTTGACAGTGGGTTGCAGAGGAAGGTCACCATTTTCACGTATAGAGTCTGCACATATAGAATGTTGTAGAATGTAATTAAGAAATCTTCCCTGTTCTGTCTTTGCTCACGGTATAGATTGAATTTATTGAGTATTTCGCTGGAAGTTTAATAGACCCATCTCAGCCTCTCATTTTGTTTATCTTTGCCCTATTCCTTTTCATTATGTGTCTCAGATGAGGACCAGAAGCCTTCATCTTCTAAAGGCAAAGCACCAAAGAAGATGTTGAGCACAGAGCTGAAGCAGGTGGCAGAGGGAGATGATGACATGGTGGCAGACCTTGAACTTTCAGATGAGGACTAAAATCATAGCGTTACATCAATGTTTTATTCACATCTGACCATGATTGACACTGTTAAGAGTTGTGTAAAGCCCATGTTATAGTAATAAACGTTTTCTTTTGCACCATTGTACTTTTATAATGTTTGAAACAAATTAAAGACTTATTCATCCTCTACCTTAGTTTGGAAACTTGTTTTCAGAAAGGTCTTTAATTTCACACAGTTGTGTTAAATTTAAAAGGGTCCTTTTTTCACTTCATTGTTTTGTGATGCACCATTGCTGTTGCATTTAGAGGGGTTGAATGGGCAGGCCAGGGGAGGGAGGTGAAAGAACGGGTCAGCCCAGAGCACCAGGCTGCCAGACTCTCGTATCATCCACTGCCAGGCTGTGCTGCCCAGGTGGGGAGAGAGGAAGAGAAGAAACAGAGAGCAGCCTGTTCTCTCGCCAAAACATCTCTCCCCTCCAGTGGTTTCACATCACTTTTTGCAACGGCTTGGCTTTTTCAAAATGTTTAAAAGCAGAGTTTGGTCTGCCAGAACTCCACACAGCTGTAGTGGTGCTGTTGAAAATTAGTTAAGAAAGACCGAGTTGTTATACAAAAGCTATTATCTATTTCAATTGACTGTTTTGGGTCATAATTGAGGCCTTTTATCTACTATATCAGCTGTTGTTTATGGCTTTCGCATCTTTCCTGTTGCAGAACGTGTTTTAATATTCTGATGTGCGTTCTGGAAATTTGATCTGAACTCCAATTGTAAGTCATTATGAAAAGCTTTCATGGTAAGGTATGGAGAACGTTCTGTACTGGTTCAATAGCTGATTTTTAAACAAAAGTTATAAATTGCAGCTTTAAGGTGCTATTCAAAACTTCAGCCGAAGTTAAACTCAGGACACTGTGACCGCACGGCAGCTGGGCTGGGTTAGCGGAAACTGTTTTCGCCCGAGCCACATCGTAGCCATGTTTGCACGAGTCTGTGACCGGGTAACAGGTTTACTGGTCTATCACGCCGAGTACAGTCTATCACACACAGCACCTGGCGCTGGCAGTCATGGGTGCAGTAAAAGAGACGGGCGATGGCGAGCGTCCCTGAGAGTCGTTTGTTTTGGGGTTAGGCAGGAGACGGGGCCACAGGGGCCCTGGCCTGCGACTGAACCTGACGCTTTGACAGCTGTTGTTGACCTGAACTCTGCAACTTCTCCCCCGCCTCCCCCACACACACGCTACTCCCTAACCATGGGATTTACCGTCTGCTGGGGCGGCCACTCCCTGTACTACTGCAGAGGAGTTTAGAAAATAAACACCATTACTCAGAGAAACGAGACGAGCATCTGTAGGTTTTCAATAGGATTTATTTCACCCAGCAAAGAATAGAAAAATAGGATGACGACGAAACATTGATGGGAAATCTAGAGGCGATTTTCATTAATTGCTTACATATTTAAAAAGAAAAACAATTTCAAAGATTTGCATAAAGAGCTTTGTGCCTTCCGTTTCCCTGCAACAAAGAGAAAAGTATTGTTCTTTGGGATCAATTTAAGGACAATTTAATATTTTGTTGCTCTAATGACAGCAAACAAATTCCTATAAATATTATTTTCCTCATTTATATGCTTAAGTGGCATTACAGAGTGGGGCTTATGATTATTACAACTGGAATACACAGCAAACAGAAAAGTTGAACAAAAGTACCACTAAGTCAGCCAGTCACATTTTGTTCAGTAATAAAGATTTAAAATCGTGCAACTACATTTAACAAAACGTACCACTTATTTAATCTTCAGTATATTCTCGTCTTGAGCATGTTTCTGTACAATTCAGGATAACGTGTCTCCCACAGCAGTTATCGTGACCTCACAATGGCATAAACCCATCTATGGACGTACGTATTTCCCCAATGCTCCTTTATGTTGGGTAGTGAAACTAAAATTGACCCAGACATTTGTCAGATGAGAGGTTGGGCCACTGCTTTGGCTGATGGCTTTTGGTCACAGGAAGTTTAAGTGCTTTCCATCTTTCTGAGGTCATTTCTGATCCCACCACCAACCTCCAGAAGGTCCTGTATCCGTGTACCTTGTTTTCACCACTGGTTGAGATCAGCGTTAGATCCCGGCTGAAAATTCCACATCCATCCGTCTTTGGTTTTGGACTGTGGAATGCATAGTTGCACTGGTCAAGACTGCAAATGAGTTCCATCCTGTTCTTATATTTACTCCTCTTTGGGGGATTTAGTCTTTCAAATCTAAACCAACTCCAGAGAATTTAAAATAACTGGGAAGTTGGAGGAGGAGTTGTGAAAGCAGGAAAAGAAATTGTCTTTCAAAGTTCCCCTCGCCAAGACTGCTGGGTACCACAAGAGTTCATCTCAGCGAAGGATGCTTAACTACAGCGTCTGCCACAAAAGAATGTCGTACGTGTACCTTGTGCGCTAGCGGAACGCGTCTCTTTTCCTCCTTCCTCCTGGCACGCTGCTTAAGAGCAGCTGTCTTCTCTCGCACACTCTTAACGCTTCCTGTCTCGTCCCCAAGTCCCTATTTGCACATCTTTGGATTTTTTTGGCTTCCTCGCAGCCCCTGCGCAGGGTGGAGCTGTTTCAGCCTGAATTTCTCATACATTTCTCTCTCTTCCTTTGACAGATTTCTCCACACTTTTCCTAAAAAGATTAAGTGCCTCTGTATAAAGGTCCTCAAGTTTGTGTTTTATTTTGGAAGGGGATGGGGCGTAAGGGGTGGGTGTAAGAGGAAGGAAAGAATAGTTCAAAGAGGGCCTTCTTTATTCCCTCTCTCCTTCTTTACCTCCTCCCTGGAGCACTGCCTCTGCCATATGGAGAAGCAGTCAAGAGTTTTAATGGCCGATTCTACGAGGAAGGTTTAGTGGAGTCGTAGGCTCCCGCAGACGAGGGGTTTCCGTTTTCCTGCTTGGGGGAGGCACGGCAGGTGGGAGGGGGCACGCTGAATGGGGAGGAAGTGCTGCCGGTAGAAGGAGGGCGGGTCTCAGCGGGCAGGGGGTCTCTGTCTGTGGGGCGTAAAGCAGATGGTGGCAGTGGGAGGGCCAGCGGGAAACTGGTCATGTAGAATATTCTGCCAATACGTCGCGCCACCTGAGGAAAACAGCCACATGCCAGTGTTATTTCTCACGTCGTACAGCTGACAGGAAATGCAAAAGGATATAGTACAGTAACAGCTATGTAAGATGATTGTTTTTTAATTGCTTTTATGTCTGCACAGATGAAGTGAATGAAAGACAGAAGTATGCATTTACTTTAGGAACAAAATTAAAAGACTATATCTGCCCACTAGTAAAACTTTGGCCCTGTTTAAATGTGGTATCAAGAGCCATCCCGGATGATCCTATCACAGGTGGTCAGCCTGTACAGGCAATACATTTTTTTTTATTGTTTGTTTATATGAAGGTAAGTTTAAAATCAAACTCTCTGTCAGGTTGTTTTCAGAAATGTATCAGGACAGATTAGCATTTGCCCTACAACTACAACTGGTCACAAGTGTTTTTTACTACTTCTAAATGTGGTTTGAGTAATCAGATCTCAAAGCATTTTGGATAACTTCAGTATAACAGATCTTTACCTGAGAACGGATCTTGAGGGCGGGCCCCAGTTTTAAACCCATGTTGTTGAGCAAGTGGTCTTCCGTCAGTAGTGGCAGAGTCTCACCATCAATGGCCTGCTCTCTGAACACCTGAAATACATGACCTGACCTCAGCTGATGTTGATGAACACAACCCATGTTTACATGCACATCACTTCCCGATTCAAATCTGTTACATGTGTCCTGTAAAATTCTATTTAAACAGTTCAAATAAAAGACATGCATGTTTTTTTCATGCTGTTCTCTTCTGGAAATACTGGAGGGTGGTTGAATCGCTCAGTGTAGGTCATGAAACGGTTACAAATGTAGGCCGGAATCTTTTAATGTTTGTAAATACAAAAAAAAAACTTAAAATGCTTAAAAATCTTTAACAGCTGAAATGTTGAATTGAATGTGTATTTGAAAATTACGTAGCATTATTGTAACATAACATAATTGTCACATATATAATAACAATAAATGTGTGTTTAATGTTGGCTATTTAAGTAAGGTGTTTACATAAGCCAAAATTCATTCATCATTATAGGCATATTGTATCTGCTGATGGCCATCAGGCTGAAGCATTTACATGATTACATAATCAGAATATAATTACATAATCATAAAATGCCCAAATTCCAACCTGAATATTGTTGTGCATGTAAACACAATTGTTGACCAGTTCACTTTGCATGCACACAATTCACGTTCCACAGGAAAACTCATGCACACTCAGCATTGGCAGTAAAATATGCTGCGCTGCGGTTGTAGTGGGGTTTTGGCGACACGTCGAGCATGCGACAGACGGGCATCCAGTGTGGTGTGACGTGTGAGACGACGGAGCTGTGAGTGAGAAAGATAAGAGCAGCGCAGAGCGGCCTTCTAACTTTTGAAAGAACGCTACTCAAGCAAGCTATTGCGATCTAATGTTCTCGTCTACAAATTTACAGCACTTGCGATCTTCGTTCTGTGCTGTGTATCTCCAGTAGCCCCTGTTAAAGGCAGGGGAGGAGGAGGTGTCCCAACGCTCTGCTCCTGCTCTTGTCCTCACCTGCGTGTACTCCCCACAGCCTGCTAGGCTGCTGATGAAGCTGCACACCTCCTCCACACTCCACTTGCTGATGTCCTCCGCTGCACCCGTCTCTTCTCCGTCCACGAAAAGACCTCCCATGGCGCCTGTGGGCCCGGCGGGCCGAGAGGAAGCAGAAATCATTAGAAACAGAAGGCCCTGTGTCGCTTCTTGCGCCTACGCTGCGCTCTGTTATTGACCCTGTCTATTAGAGAGGTCAGTAAGGGTCAGAGGCAGGGCCTCTTCCTGGGGGAGGTCCTCAGCTGGAGACAGAGGGCGCAGGTAATGCGTTTCACATGGCCGAGGTTGCGTTGCACTCATTTAAGTTGGGTGGGGACAAACATTTGTCTTTAATTAGATAATAATGTTGTTAAATCTTATATATTTAGTATTAAGTTAAAGGAGTCATTAATTCAAAGGAATTGTTCACCAGAAATAAAAATTGTCAATTTACTGACCCACATCTTTTCAAAGTATATTTGTATGTATGTTTTTGTTTTCACAGAACAAAAAAAGATTTAGCAGATTTTAATTTTTAACAAAAAGATTGTGACTGTCAGACATTTATGCTCTGTTTGTGATCTGCTCTTTTCTGAATGGTTATCTGCCTTAACTTGCTATTAATATGTTTGTATGTTGGTCCATTTGTGTCCTACATGTCCTATATGCTGTATGTTTTTCTGTGGAGGGTTAGTCCAGCTTTGCTCTAAATCTGTTACTTCCTCATTAGGAGCCTTCCATTAAAACTTGCTCTGGGCTTGCTCACATGCTGGACTCTTTTTCTCACTCTCTCATTCCTGTATGTCTGAGGACAAGGAATACCACTCGAGCTTCAAATCCCTTTACAGATAGTTAAAGTTGGAGAGCAGATTGCACAAACACCAGAGTCTGTATGTATGATTTAAGGAATAAGTGTGTTGGGAAAGTTCCTGGAATTGGTTGGGTTGGATATGGAAATTTTGTAGCAGTAACTCATTAGATAGAATTAGATTTTCTTATCTGAGCTGTACCCACCTGCGTGAAAATATGGGCTGGTGTATGGGAAGGCAAAGGGCAGCGTTTGTCCTGGCAGGGTGGGTAAGGGTGGTATAGCTCCTGGTGGAAGGTACTTGGTCTCACTTTTGCTCAATCCTGATGTAAACAGGTGTTGGGTTGGTGACTCTGGTCCAGTGGAGCTACAAGGAGCACTGAGCCTTCCCGATCCCTCTCCCAGCTCTTTCACTCCTTCACCAGACTTCCTCACATCCTTGCCTTGGCGCCCCTCTGAATTGAGACCATGGATGTCCTCTTTGGAAATCCTCTCAGGCCGGTCTTCTTCAGCATCTGCAGGATTCTCAGAGTCTTTCATGTCTTCATCAAGTCCCTCCATTTCTTCATCCCGTGAACTTTCTCCAAGCATCTCTTTAGTCTCAGATAAAGCCCCGTGTGGGTCGCCCCGAAGTGGTTCTCCTTTCTTCAAGCTCTTCCTGTTGCTAAGGTCTTTAGAGGAAGTGCCTACTGCCGCCCCCTGGTGGTTGAGAGAGAGCAATGGGGTGTTGTTGTGGCGTAAGACCAGCATGGCATTGCGGCGATTGAACTCCTCTCGGAGCGGGTGTCCCTCTGGGATTTCCTGCAGGCTGCGTAAGGCAGGGTGTTCTGCAGGGAGCCCGGGATGCAGGCCCAGCGGGTCCGCCAGCAGTCGCTGCCTGTGGAGGTTCTCCAACTCTTTCTGCCTCAACAGCTCAGCAGACATTTCCAACCTGGAGGAACAATCTGCCATTAGCAAGGCATGAAATAAACTTTTCCTGAGAAAAGCTTTTAACTGTTATACAAAACAGGAACCAGATTCATGTTTTGGGAACAATTAAATTATTTACTGATTCTCATGTTGTATGCGGTTATTTCTTCTAGACATAGTCCAGAGGCTGTAAAAATGTATTATAATAGTATTCCATTATCCTACTATTCCATATTCCATACAACACTAAAGGTTGTGTTTCCATTAATGCCATTTTTTGAATTAGCTTAGAATACAGAATTTTTATTTTGGGGTTAATTATGTCTCAGTATAACACAGACAACTGCACAATCAATATAATGCTCAATAACAGAGCTGTAGCATTTCAATGGATGTCAATAAAGGCTGGTCAAAGGTACAGCATTACCTGGCAAGGTTCTGTTTACGAAGAATCTCCTGCTGTCGGGCGAACATCTCTGCCTGAGCAGGCTGCAGGAAACTATAACCTGTTGGACAACACCAAGAGATTGTTACTTCTACTTTGCAGGACAGGCAGCAAACATACTGTAGTCATAGAACATTGTAACATTGTATCTTCAAAAAGTAACATTACTTGCCATTGTATGTGTATACACACACACACTACTTCTACTGTTTTTATACACAGCTAGTTATGAACATTATACCCTAACCTACACTATAACCCTAACAGAAAACTTTATTACAATTTAAAAAAACGATGTACTTTATTTTTATAGCATTTTTACAAATGAGGATGTCCCAAAAAGATATTGCTTAAATTTTTCAGGTTTTGCTGACTTTCGGACACAATTTTGTCCCTGGTATATGATTAAGTAAACCACAACACAAACACACACACACATAGACAAAAGTATTTAAAGAACCAGACACCTTTCTTGAACATGCATATATGTGGAAAATATCCTGTAGACTTTTAAAGAAGTTCTTGGTTTAAATGAGTTAATGGAGTTAATGTGTTTTTGTGGATCCTGCAGAGGTGACACTCACCTGGGGCCTGGCACAGGGCAGAAGGCATGCCCAGAAACGGGGGACGCAGGTGAGGCCCCAGAGCAATGTGAGGAGCATTCTGTGGGGACAGCAATGGAGGAGGGTGCGATATGTCTCTGCACACACAAAAAAACACAGTTATTAACCAACTGCTACTGTTTTTCAACTGTATATACAGACCTCCACTATACCGTACATTACTAACATTGGAAACAACACTCATTCAATGTTGGCAGCTTTCATGATACTGAATAAAGTAAATATATAAATATACATATAAATTAATATTAACTAAAAATAGTCTTTTTTTTTTTCATTTTATTTTGATATGCACCACTATTTAGGTCATTCAATCAGGAAAGCATCTGTAATGTGCTAATTTTGTACAGTGTGTTATGTTTGTGTTGTGGTGATGATGATGATGATGATATAAGATTTGCAGAGTGTGCTATGGTTGCGCAGTGTTATGGTAATGCTGCGTTCTCTTCCATCGGTTATTTTTATCGCTCCCTCCGGCGCATACGAGCCACCGTAGCCCCTCATCAGTCCTGTCACGGCGCGGACAGCAGCGCTGTTTGTATCCCGGGCTCCCCCCCACCCTACCTCCACCACCATCATCTCCTCCTCTCTCGCTCCCGCTCGCCCTCCCTCTCGCTCTCCCTCGGTCTGCGGCCCTGCCACTGCGGTAATGAGGCCTGAATGCACAATAAGAGCATGTCATACTCCGACAGCTGGGGCGGCCCCCCAGCCTCGCCTGGGCTACAGGCTGAAGCACCCACTAATTAACACAGTCCTTTCTCTTCCACCCCAACACACACACCCTCCTCTTCCTGTCTCTCTCCGCCGTATTCAGCCAATAAAAAGGTGGCGTGTCGCGTAGCCTCAATTATATTTTTCTCCTTTTGTACGGGCGGAGAACACAGGCTGTTCGTATACAATACAACGACTGCCTTTATTGAGACCCGGTAGGGGGGAAGGAAAATGAGAGGAAGGGGTGGAAGGGAGGGGAAAACCAAGAAGATGTGTTTCTCCGGGTTGCTTTAGGAGCAAAAGGAGCAGGCAGGGATGACTTGCTATGGGTGAGGTGTTGAAATCCAGGCAGCAATGGCGCACTGGAGATCTAGTGGTCTTTTAAAGCTTTTTACTGCTCCTCTGCCAATACAAGCCCCTCCATTTACTGCAGCTCTTCAGCGAGCCCCCAACTCACACATGCATAAATATAAATGAAACCCAACACGCCTGAAGCAGGCGAAAGAACAGCGCGGTTGCTTTGTACTTGTGACTGAGCAACGCTTGCTCTAGGGGGAGAAAGTCTGAGCAGAGCAGCTGAACACAAACACATAAACATCCAAACAGAACAGACAAAAAACAAAAACCATCTGAGGAGAGAAGGAGACACGCCATATTTTGCTGTGCTCTACTTAAAGGAGAAGTTCAACCAAAATGAAAATTCTGTTTTAATTTACATTTACTCACCCTCATGTCATTCCAAACACACATGACTTTCTTTCGTGGAATACAAAAGGTGAATAATTTTAAATCTCTTGGCTTGATCTTTTTCATATAATGAAAATGACTGGGAATATGGGAAGTTCCACAATGACACCAAAGAAGCATAAAAGTATCATGAAAGTGGTCTGTATGATTTCATTGTTTTATTAGAAATTTGAATAAAGCATATAATAGCTTTGTGTAGGAAGTCTTGACATCCACCTGAGCTCTCTATGGCAAGTTCATAAAATTAGTAATGTCTGATTTATGAGTGAATGATTCATATGAGTCGCTTTTCTATGAATCAGTTTACAAAACTAATCTGATTTTTTTTTTACGAATCATGAATCAGACTGGTTCAATTTTGATGTTCTCTTTACTCAACAAATTCACTAAAAACTTTGCTGGGATAATAAAGCATGAGATATTGGACCACAATTATGGTCCGTGTTTGCAATACATAGAAAATAGTGGGCCAGGATATTCTTCATCTTGGTGCTCTATGGAAAAAAATAAAGTTATATGGAATTACATAAGGGTGAGTAAATGATGACAAATTTTTCACGTTTGGGTGAACAATCTTTTTAACGGTTACATCATTTCCAAACAAAATCCCCTTGTATCTCCTCAAACCTTGAACAAAAACAAAGCAAAAACCTGAAGAACAGAGGAAGACTGTGTGAGTGTGTGTGAGTGTGTAAGGTTGGGGAAAGGCAGGCAGAGACATGAAGGGGGAAAATCATCGATCGATCGGGCTGCTGTTGAAATGTTAATGCTAATCGTATAACCGCTTTCCGCCGGTGCCTCGCACTTCTGTGGCAGCTCCAATTAATCTGGAAGAAAGCAGCGCGTGACCTTGGGGCCGGGAGTCGGGCCGGCAGCCCAGCCATGCTTATGTAATTACACTGTGAAGTGTGTAATCACCTGGCCTAATCCCTCAGGCCTCACAATTAGCCCGGGCGGCGCTGGCCAGGCCTGCCAAACTCTGTGCCGCCCTGCGCGGCCCACAGATGAATAACGGTCAATTAAAGCTGCATGACTGGGGCCGCGAGGCGTCCGCTCGATAGTAATTAGCTGTAATCATGGGGAGACGTGCCCGGCAGACGTGCTTCTCCTTTTATAGGAAGCAATTTTGGAATGAGGCAAGCATTAACCGTTTCACTCTGGGTCTTTGGCCCACAGGAAGAGAAAAATGGAGTTGAGAGAGAGATAGAGACCAACAGGGGGAACAGGGAGGGCGATAATGGTGGTTTACAAAGGCTGCGTTCTATATAAATGTGTACTCTCATAATAAAAATAAAAATGAAAGGTTCAGGTAGTTATTTTTTGTTTTGTTGCACTGGCCGATATGACAGTGGTCTTTATACCGACACCTATAGGTGTGGACGAAACAACATGCATTTTTCAAAAAGCATTTTTTAAGAAGTGCTTTTCATATGCTTAACACCTGTGTGTGGAAAACAACATCCTCACTTATACTGTAGTCGCTGTTTCGCTTTATGTAGAAACAAGAAAAAGCATTTATGAAAAATAAAAAAAATTACACACTTCAGCTTTAAATAAGCGTGTAAAAATTTTGCTGCACTTATTTCCAGCACACGGGCTGCTGCTCAGTTTACTGGCTTAATTACCTCGACATCTTCGTTCGCCTCCGTTCCACCACCCTGCCCTGCCTTCTCCCTCTCTCTATCTGTCGATCTCCCTCCAGCTCTCTGGCAACCTATCTGGCAGTAGGGCAAGTAGACGGCACTTGTGTTCGCTCATGTGTGACGACCTGTCAGAGTGGCTGCGGCGTCGCTCGCTGCCTGAAAGCAACGGTAGCGTGGAGCGTTGCGTGTGTGTGTGTGAATGCAAAGGCTGAGCACCAAACTGGCCAGACAAGAGAGAAAGAAAGGGAGAGAGAGAGAGAGAGAGAGAGAGAGAAGCAGAGCAGGGCTGACAGGATGGCCCTTAATGAGAAGAGCGTGGGGGATTAGCCGCTCGCCACACCGCGCCCGCCTCGCCACGACTCGAGGCGGGAACACATTTGCACAGGAAGCACATTAAAATGCATAAGGCTCTTGCTCACCCACTGCTCCTCCACCCCCCCCACCCAGACCACTGTCTGTTGCTTGTGCTGCCCCACATGCCAAACACATTAGGATTTGCCTTGCAGATTTCCTAAATGCAATCTGCCATTTAAACCCAGACAAATGGCCAGCCGTGGCTGCAGGACTATTGATCTTGGTAATGATTTGTTTTTAACAATAGCCACTAATGGGCGTCAGATAATCAATTATGGAGAGTCGATAGAAAGGTGAGCTTGAGGAATGGCTTCCGGCTTACCGTTTTAGCCTGGCATGCTCTCTGTCGATGCTTTATGAGGGGTTAGCAATGTCACACAGAGTCTATGTTAAAAGCCTGCAGCCCACCCAGACGAACAGCAGTGGTGTTGCTAAAGCAACAGCAATATGATGAAAGACACCAATGCTCAATAAACAGTTACATTTATTATTAAGAATTATTGAATAGCGATTTTAAAGTTCATAATCCTAACTGTAGGCTGTTTGCGGTTGCCAACCAACACAGCAAATATAGATTGTAGGGTCACAGGTGGGTGTTTATAGGCATTCTACAATGCCTTCGAACGCTGCTCATTCATCTGTTTCATCTGTGTATTTACATTTCTTTACTATTTCCTGTAAAAAAACTTTACAACTGTATATTTTTAAATGTGCATTCTAGGTTTAAATGTTACAGTTTGTGTAAAACGAGAGTTAAAAAAACGGATTTATGAAGAACTGAGCAAATATATATTGTACTGTTACAGGTGTATGTTTACAGTCATTTTATAATTACTTTAAACACTGTTCATTCAAGTTAAAACTATCTGTTTTATGATGTGTGTTTCAGCATTTTTACAATGTTCTGAGCTTAAATGTTACAGTTAGTGTAAAATAAGAGATAAAACACAGATGAACGAAAAAATGAGCGTGTAGGAGCAGGAAAAAAACAAGACACTTTCCTTCCTCCCTCTTTTCACCCCCAACCTAGGAAGTGTGCAGGCCTCGTTAACATCAGCGGTCCTGTGTGGCTAATTACCGCGAGCTGGCGGAGCTGCGGTGGCTGGCTGGTCAAAGCTGCACGCTGAGCTGCTGACATGATGCTGCGCTGGGCCAGGAGTCGAACAGAGTTCCCCCACCCACGCTGGGCTGCCCCTCCCAATCCACTTCCTCCCTACCGCCTCGCCTCGCCGGCCCATTATCGATCCTCCAGCTTCCCGCGCCACATAAATAATCGACAAGCAATTACCTGCCTGCTCCCGCTGCCCGGGCTTTGTTTGGAGGTGGAGGGGAGCGCCACGAGTGCGGTGGCCTTGCTGAGATGAGGAGAGAGGGAGCAGGAGAGCGTTTGGGGGGGAGGTGTTGCTGGGAGGGGAACAGCGTGTGTTGTCCTAGCGACTCATTCTGTCCTGAGTCTTATAAATGCCTCCTGACAAGATCAAATCGAACGGGAATGCAAAAAGGTCACACCCAGAGGTCATACCCACTGGCACATCCCATTATTTTCATCCCATGGATTTTCTACTTTTTCCACGGCCTTTGCGCCAACTTCCATCTTTCCTTTTCCATTACTTTGGTGCATAATTCAATTTTACTCTTTTTTTTTCAGGCAGGCAGTCACCCACTCCAGCGTCCATGCAGTATTCATTAGAGTCGGATGTTGGCTTCATTATTTATGTAAAATATTCATGTTATTTTAAAGCTTAGCATTTTTTCTGTATCCGTGGTCTTAAAGTGTGCCTCGGAGGTTTCCACTCAGCAGAAGGGGCATTTATCAACCAAACACACACAAAGCTCCTAATTCCTTCGCTTAGTGTAGAGTGAAGAAAGTACATCTATATATGTGGCTTTATTGCTTAGTCTTACACTGACCAGATGCTATACAGTGACAGGCAAAGAGAAAAAGGTTTTTATGTAAATCTGTGTTTTTGTCCTAATGTGACAATGGATAAGCAACATGACATTCTGTTGGTTACCGCTGTACATTAAATACTCAATATCTCCAGACTGGCCGAGACTGTCTTACACCATGTATTTTGCATTAGGCGTGGATGAATAAATTGCTCATCAACAAACGCAGGAAATCAAGGTGTGTTCTGAGCCCACCTCCAGTGTGAATTTCTGTTGTGAGCATATCTGATTTAAACACTATATAACATCAAATACTTGTATATCATTTCAACGTTACATGCATGAGTGTATTACCGCTCAGGAAAGTGTGCGTCTCTGTGCTGGGGCAGGCCCTGTTTGCGTCGCTGGCTGGAGGAACTGCCTGCAGTGGGGATGTGGGCCTCCATCCCGCCTGAGTTTCTTACAGCCGCCATGGCTTCCTGACGAACACGCAGCAGCTCTGCGAATGAAACACACAGACCAGTTGAATCAAGGAACCCGCCTGATACGTGCTGTGGGTGCCAGATCTGTCAAGTGTAGATCAGAACCAATACAGTAAGTCCTGAAAGATTCGATCCAAAGCCGGATATGTTAACCACCACATGGGCAGAACTTTACCACCCGCCTAAAAATGAGTCTTTGAAATCTGTTAAGTCATCAGAAAAGGTTGGAGTGATTTATGCCAGAGACACTTATACACTATTCATCATTCACACAAGAGGTTCCTGTTTTATTTTCTATTATAAAGACCAGTGAAACATTATAAGGCATTTAAGAGTGTAAATGCAAAAGAAACATAATTTTAACAAAAAATATGAAATTGGTGAACTAGGAAAATCAGTTGAAAGTGAATAAGAAACAAAGCCAGATGACAAACACACAACCTTGCAGAAAAGGAGCATTTGAGTCAGCAAATTGAGATTGTCTTTGTGTCTAAACTGTTCGCCATCGCTCTCTGCCTCAGATCTGTGATGCTAGACCAGCCCAGACCATCATCCCAACATTAACAAACTAACAGGGTCACAACAGGAAGCGTGCTTTCTAATGAAAGGGTGTTAAATAGAAAATCCATCCTGCATGCCTCCCTCTCTTCCTCTGCCTCGCTCTCATCTCTTGCTCTCTCTCCTCTGGCCCTTTTTTAATTAGACGGTTCCCCCGGGAGCTGCCGGCCATTTCCGAGGCTGGCGTGTGGGCCTGAGTGATCGGGTCGGAGGCACTGCGACAGATATTAATGTGCACAGGCCCGCTGTATTGATCTGTTTATTGCACTGCCCCGCGGGGGCCTGGACTGACAGCGGACAAACCTCTAACAGCCCGTGAGAGGGAATAAAAGAGAATGAGAGAAAAAAAACAAAGAATCTACTCTAAAGAAAAAGCACAGTGGAAAAGCAAAAATGCGTGTCGTTTGGTCACATGCTCATTCCAGACGAGCTGAGACATTAGCAGTCTGTCTGCACACATGATACGGTTTTATAAAACAGTACCAAAAACATAAAAAGCTCAAAGAAGCTCAGAAGCCTCTTTCCTTGGTTCCACTCTTCTCCTGTTTGATGCATTATTCTCTTTTACCTGCAGCAGAGTGAGTTAGCGCAGGCTCACCTGGGGCTGCACGAATGAGCACAGCACTCATTCAAACAGTGACATCCTGACACCTGTGCTAGTGTCTTCCGCCCACACTCACCCTGTGTCCTCCCTGACACCCCGTCTGAGTCAGTGTCAGTGTGAAACCAAAACAGATTCAATCCACTTTCACACATTAATATTAATAGACTTTTTGTGAACCATTTATCAGTGTATGTTATTAAAAAGTAAAAACTAAAAAAAGGTTTTTGTAATGTTTTAGCCAAAAATACCTTGCTACAGCTATAAAACACATTTTTCTTTTTGGCTGACATCATCAAGCTTTATATTACTAATTGTCACAAAGATAAATTTACATGATTTAATTAATTCCTGTAAAATAAAATCAAGTACTTCCCTAGATTTTGTTCACATTGAATATATTAAATATACAACTAACCATTTTAGGTTGTAACGTTTCTGTTAGGTAACAAAAATGTTAAAATTGATATTTTGAAAGTCCTACGAACGTTCAAAATGTCCAGTTTTTTAACATTATTAACACTATTGCTTGGTTATAAGAAAGTTATTCAAACTTTCTTCTGTTTTTAAATGTTTTAAATGTTTTTAAAATGTTCCACTAACAACTAACAGAATACTATCTTTGATATATATGATATATAATGCTAAAAACATTAAACAACCACTAACGTTAGTAAAAATTATTTTGATAACTTTTAGAGAATGTTAGCCAATGTTCGGAGAATGTTCCCTGTTAGCAGGGACCTCTGTGGCGAGCTTTGGCAGGCCTGTGAGAGGTTCTGTTTGGCACAACATGTCCACATGTGCCAGGTGCAGCTGAAAGCTTCAGAACTCATCCAGAATTCCTTTAGGCTGTAGGGGGAGGTGTTAAAGTGCAGGACAGATCCAAGCACGGCAGCTTTTAGAGTGGAAAACTGTTCCGGAGTTTTTAATTCTTCTCACTCCTGTAAATCAGGGAAGATTTACATGGATGAGGTAAGAGGGTTGGTTGTGGGGGATGTTCTCAGCACCTAGCAACTTCATGGCTATATCTAAAGGTACACAACACCTTATATCCCAACCCACCCCCCACAACACCAAAACGCACACACTCGCACAAATCTATCCCTGCCTCTTTCACGGCCTTTCATTTCAGGGCCTCCACTTCAAACACATGAAAGGAGACTCTGCAGGGATCCTGGCGAGAAGGAACGAGAACAGAAAGAAAGAGAGAATATAAAAGCAGGGCTGTGCGTTGAGAGTTCTGGGGGAAGTGTGTGTGTGTCTGAGGGGGAACGGTCAGAAGGGCCCGGCCCTCACTCTCTGCCTATGTCAAGGGGCCCTTGGAGCCTCTACTGTATAGAACACAGCAACGCATCAACACTTCCAGACACACTTCAGAGGCACGCACGAGGGGGTGCGATGAGGTGAGTGTTGGGGTATAAAAAAGGGGGCGTACAGAAGGTGCAGAGATAGGAAGAAAGGAAAGGAGCCAGATAGAAGGTATCTCAAAGGAGAGAGAAGGTGCGATGGAGGCACGTGGAAGAAGAGAAGACAGGAGAAAACATAGAAAAACAGCTGGGGTTGACGCTTCCCTGCGCCACAGAGGTTTCTATGAAAAAACACTCCAGCTGAAGTCAAAAGCAGCTCAGCGTGAACTGTACAGCCAAAGAAACGAAAAAGATAAAACAAACAGGAAAATAAATTAAAAGTGATATGAGGACAATGATAAAAAAATTAGTAAAATATGAGGGAGTGAGAAGGGAATGCTGAGGACAGCCAAAAGAACCGAATTTGTCACAACACATAAAAATCTGCTTTGAACAATTAAGGCTTTTTTATAAGGCAACAATGCAATGTACATGAGCATTACAATAGTAATACATACACTAATGAAAAATAATGAAAGAAAACAAATGAGTAATAAAAAAAATTAGTCTTAAAACTGGATTTGAAAATGTAAATTGTGGGGAAATATCTAACGTCCCATGAAAGACTATTCCATAACCTTAAACCATCTCTAAAAGAGACATGATCCCCTTCAAATATGAGCATGGTGTAGACACAGATCTGAAAGTCATAAAAGTGTTGATATAGGAGGTCAAAATTAAGAAAAAAACAGCACACGCTGAGGAGAAGAATCGATAGAAGTGTGAAAAAAGAACCTCAGCAGACTCATACAGTCGACCATTGGGTGAAAAGGTGAGAGAAGGTATCACACTCATCAAAGTCTTGGCAGCCAGACATGTTGGCAGTGGTTGACTGGCACGGCCTTATCACAGGCTTATGAGCTCAGCATGCAGGGGCAAGCCAGCTCACTTGCATTCCTCAGGGGAGGAACACCACCTTGCCCTGGTGAGACTGTTTTCAATGGCAACCATTATGAAACCATACACCTGACATTTTTCCAGAAAACCAGGGGAGGGGCCAGCGGTGACCCTGCAAATCCCGCGGCCGCTTTCCCTCGCTGGATTTCCCACAGAGGGAAAACGCCCAGTGTTTCACATTTGGATTCCATTCCGCAAATAAGCACACCTTTTTTAGGTGGCTGTGGTGGATATTAGGAGATGGAGAGAGGAGGAGATGTTGGGAAAGTGAAAGCAAAGAGTGTGGATGATGAGACGGGAGACAGATTTGACAGAACCAGGAAGGGAATTGACACCCCAGCGTACCGCCCGTGGATCTGTCTGCGACGTGCAACGGCAAAAACAGAGAAACTATTAGCTGAAGGTGACGGAGAGCTCAGCGCTGCCATTAAACCCCAGACGTGAGCGGTAGATACAGTGGCACTAATTTCTTACAGATGTAGGAGAGGGGCAATTAAACTCTTTATAGCGTTCACCCTTTAGATTTGCAAGCCGTAATTAAGAATCATTACTGATCAAATAAAATTTAAAGTCGTACGAGCTCAGATGCTGCAAGAACGTGAGATTGATTAAATTTATGCTAGTGAAGAAACGGCCATAAAAGCCGAGGGCAATTAATGTTTTCAGAGAGAAAAAAAAGTCCAGCATGGTTAAAACACGAACAACAAATAAAACAAAATGATGTTGTTTGCTAAATTTCGGTTTACAGATCTTGTTGATTTTCTCATAACTTCCGTGTCTGTTAACCCTTGTACGTCGTCAATGCCCGTAAATTTGAAAACGGAGGAAAAAAGAAACAGTTTCCATGGTGTTGGTAATTTAGAGGTTTGGCTGGCAGCCAATCAAAGGGCCAAATCGATCCAGTCAACCTCAGGGCCCAATGGCAGCGTTATTTACTGCAGTGTGTGGCAGTACTCACAGATCACCCACCCTGACATCCTACCATTGGGTGGGCTGAGACCGCAAATAGAATTGTCAGTAATCTCTGCAGCAGAACACAGGCTGTTTGTGTGGTATCAGAGAATAGTACTACATGGGCAATTAGAGCGGGTACAGAAACATACACAAACACAGGTGACACACACTCACCGTGGTTCGGGATGCCCACGTTGTTAGCCAGCTGGAAGAGGCGCTGCTGCTGCTCCTCGTAAGAGCCGTGCTCGTTCAGAGCTGACATCACGCGCCGGTAGTGTTCCTCGGGGGTCATGTGACTGCCCGGCTCCAGAGCTGGCGTGTGGGAGTTCTCTGTGGGACAGGAAAAGCCAAAATTAAATCAGATGTCCCACAAAAACTGCCTCTGTGTGATCTTATTTGATATTGTGTGAATGTTAGAGAGAAGGAGGGTGTGAATGCCTGAGTAAATTAATGAAAGTGGTAGCCTTATGTGCGGTTCTTCTCTGGAGCAGGCGGTACACGGGCGGCAGTAACTCAAGCCTGTGCATGGGGGGAGACTCATGGGGGTGAGATAGGGAGGAGGAAGAGAGGGAAGGGGGGATATTTTACCCTCCTCATTGAAACCGGAGCTTGGCCCCGGGCTGGCGAACAGGAGCAGTGCAGCCCAGCACAGGGGATGAGGGAGTGAGTTCTGCCAAGCGCCAGATAATCCACCCAAGAGGCTTCAGATGTGTGTGCTCATGTGTATGATGTTTTTAGGCATTTTTTCAGATGTTTTGTGTGTATGAACATGTTGTGTTTGTTTGAGCATGTATGTGTGTACTACAGGAGTAGTGATTTTTAAAATGCTTGGTTAAAAGAAACATTTGGACAAATCTAAAATCAGTGAGGTAAGGTATGATTATATCTTATATACATACATATAGTATATCAAGTATATACAGTATGTACTAATGCACAAAGTTGAAATTCCTTTAAAGTCAACGAGAAATCAATACAAATAAATGTGTGTGTACTGGTATGTGTGGTTTACGAGGACACAAATGTGTATAATGTTGTGTGTTTACATAATGATGTAAACATGGTTTATGACAACAATTCCTGTTTAGCTAAATCTGTGAGGACTAAATACTCTCATTTACATGACAGTAAAATACCATGACAACCAAATTATTAAAACCAGATAAAAACTAGATAAACTACTACATAAAAATCAGACAAATTTCATAAATTGGATCATAAATTGCACAAATCATGTTTTTCTTTAAACCTATTGATGTGCACATGTTTCTGTGACGGTTAGGAGAAAGAAAATATCATTTAAAATAATGGAAGGCCATGAAATGACCTCATACTTTAAACATTCTAAAATTGGCTGTTGGATTCCGAATGTCATCACTGTCATTTTCACACTGTCCATTCGAACATCGAGAGATCTGGAAAACTAAGGCAACATGCTTTGGAATGTGGTGTTTGTTGGTGTTTGTTGGAGCAGCGTGAGTTAGCCTTAAGATTTCTCCTTAGAAGGAGCATCTTCTGCCACAGGACATAAGACATAAAGATCTGGATCAGGGGTGTAAAGCTGCTTGTATTACTGGCTGTGTAAGGAAACAGCCTGTGTTAAGTCCAGCTTTTCTGTCTGCTTTAGTCATTAAAGGTAAAACCTGATGCACTGAGATCAGTGCTGCCCTCCAGCTGTGTGTGTGTGTGTGTGTTTGTGCATGTTTGGGAGGTAAAACCTCAGACAACAGCAGCTGCTATGCACACACACACACACACATATTTCTGTTGTTTGGGTGTGGTGGTGGATCACAGACACGCAGACACAAGACATGAGATCAGCGGCGTTCTAAAGCCATGCTAATCCACAGCGGGTGACCAACGCAAGCCAACTGTAATTCACAGAACTAAAACACACATAACAGCCATTTATCATCCTCAGAACAGCAGCCCTGTTGATTGGCTACATGATAATGAGTGAGCAGGTAAAGCCTAAAAATAAAACACTGTACAAACAGCAAAGATCTCAGACTAACTATTGGGTGTGGATGTGTTGTGGCATATACATACAGAATGTTTGTTACATACTAGATGTGTGTGTGTGTGTGTGTGTTCCTCTTTACCTACCATTGTGGGGACCAAATGTCTCCACGAGGATGGTAAAAGTCACACATCTACATTGTGGGGACCAGCCAGTGGTCATTATACACAATTTATACAGTATGAAAGTCATTATGTCTAAAAACGGTTCTTACAAAGCATAGAAATCGAACGTGTGTGTGTGTGTGGTCATGGTATTCATTACATTATGGGAACCAAATGTCCCCACAAGTATAGTAATACCAGTAAATTTTTACCTTGTGGGAACATTTAACAAGCTCATAAATCAAACAAGATGATTTTTTTGAAAATAGTTAGGTGTAGGGGGACAGAATATACAGTTTGTACAGTATAAAAACTATTACGTCTATGGAATGCCCCCATTAAACATGAAAACCCAACGTGTGTGTATGTGTATACACGCAATAGTACAATAAATATGCCAGTTTTAAAGCTGAAATCAAATGATTTCTATGAGGACGGGTCAGCTGATTGGTAACAGGTGTGAGAAATAGCTCCAGCGCTTGCAGCCTGCTCAACTCTTCCTGCAAGATTGCTTGATTATATTTGGCTTGCTGTCATAGAGTTTGCCTGATGTTTATGCTGCTGCCTGTTGCACTGTTTCACCTCATTAGTTCAGCTGGTTGACAATACCCAGGGGCATCGCTAATTTGCATATTAGCTAAATATTAGCTCTAGTTTTAAATGTAACATTTAGGTTTAGTATTTCATTTATGTAAATAAGTATTTATCTATTATTCATACTTAGAAGTTCATGATTTCAGGCAAACAATTAGACTTTTTCAATTTAATACCTAGATTTAACAATTATTTCTCTATAATTTTGCGAGAAAGTTACATTAAATGTACTAATTACGTCCAAATGTAACAAACCTTCAAAACTTATCGCACAGACTCAAACATATATTCCTGAGAGGAAACAGGAAAACCACAAAATAGCAGAAGGAAACAGTAAAACGTCCCCCTTTCTCCTCTTTTTTTTCTCTCGCTCACCCTTTCACTCTCTCTTTCTAACAGGCCACTGCAGGATGATCTGATCTAGGAACTAGTGGACTAGTGAATATGAGCCTCCCTTGCTACCTAGCTGAGCCATCTGCTTAAAAGACCAGCTCAAGAATTTTCATGCAGGTTCAGGATGGTTTATGCAGGTTTTATGCTGGTTAGCTGATGGACCAGCATAGTCAAGATGTTCTCTAACAAACCTCAGCTGGTGAAGTTTGTCAACCAGCATGGTTTTTCTGGTAAAGCGGGTTGCCCAATGAAGTAAGTTAGTTCAGAAGCTTGGTTGGACAACAGCAAACCAGTATCAGAAACACAACATATGCTGGTCCTCACAGTTGGCTGGGTCAGGACAATCTCATTGATTGGAACAATAATAACCAACAAGTAAAAACACAGCAGAACTGATTTTCAGACAATTATTGAGGCAACTTCTACGACTCAGATTTTACTCTAGGCTACAACAGAATTGGAACAAAACTTGATTACAGAACTCATCACAGCCAAAACACAATGTTAGCCAGCCAATAGATCTACATCAATGATACTTTCACACTACGGGCGATGGGCTTTCTACAGCAGTGCTGGGTGAGTGTGTCTGGTAATGGTTGTGAGGTTAAATCCTCATTTCAGTCAGAGCCTCAGATCCAGCAAGTCCAGCCCTAGCAACAATTTCCCTTATTGATTTCCAACTCCTACAACACCTTCTAAATGGCAGAAACTCGGTAGATGCGAGCGTGGAGGTGTGTTGTAAGTGAAAGTGAGAAGGCCAGAAAAGAACAAAGAAGGATACAAGATCTAGAATGTGCTATAAAGGATTTTATCTGTGCGTTTAAATCAAACCCAATAGTGCCACATTTCTACCCTTGTGTTCTCTCAGCAAAGAGCATCTGCCTGGGTTAAGAGTGGGGGGAGGAGATATCTATCTTTCACTGAGCGCTTGTTTCTCCTCCCTCCTCTGTTCTCTCCATCCACCCCTTCTCTGCTCTCTCACTCCAACTCACCCTTTCTATTCCCACCTACTCCATCTTACGCACTAAGGTTAAGCAGCTCTGATTGTACCGCATTATCATCTCCAGCACACACACACACACACTTCTCAAGCGGGGCCCCTACCTTTAGGAGACACGCTGCGGGACTTCTTGCTTTCAGATGGGCACTCGCTGCTGCTGTTGGGGGAGTAGGCTCTCCTCTTGCCTAGAACGTCATCTGTGGAAAAAAAAAAGAGAAAGGTTAGAGGTTCAGATACGGTCAGATGATCCCTAAACCCCACGGGCCGCTGGAGCTCGCTGCCTGGTTGTGTACCTGAATACATGCTGGAGCTGTGAGAGCTACTACTGATACGGAGAGATGTGAGGGCCCTGTGCCAGCGTGGATGACAGATCTGGTTCTTACTCAGCCATGTGCAGAAACGAGAGATTCTTTGCTTGCTCTCTCTCTCTCTCTCTCTCTCTCGCTCTCCCCTATCTCGAACAAACACACTCCCCCTCTCTCTTGCACACTCTACCTGTGTATCTACGGTTGTTTCTTGTTTTGACTATCTATCTATCTCTCTATCTACGCAAACAAAAAGCTCCTGGTCTTCGGACCGGCCTAACACTCAGTAAAATCTCTAGAAATGACAATACAAAAGTTGTCAAAGGAGAAAAAAATTGGAAAAAAGCAAGCTGTCCTGACTGTGTCTTCTATCAAACTCCTTACTCGCCTCTCTAGCTGTTGTCGCGCTATGACGCCTTCTCAGTTTTTTTTCTCTCTCACTCTCTGTTTGCAGTCCATATACAGCTCACACCTTTTGCTAATCTCTTCCTTCCTTTCTTTCGCTGTTGTCCCCCCCTCTCCGATCTTTCTCTTTATCTCTCTCTCTCTCTGGAAGAGAGGAAGCTGTCTGCACTAGCCTAATGCAGCGCTCTAGTGACTCGCTGGTGTCTAGTGTACGATTACAGCGCCCTCCTCCCCCCCAAACACATCTCAAATCAATATCCTGCTAATCACGCTGGGAGGGGTGCTGCTGAAAGCACAGTGGTGCATGCATGCAGGAAGGAAGAGACCGTTTGTCATTGCGCTCTCTCTCTCTCACTCTTTCTGCCCTCATGCACCACATGAAGCAGAAAAGTCAAAGCCGCAGAGTTATGTTCTTCCTTTTGCCTTGTGTTGTTTGTTGCTGTCAGATTCTGTATATCTAACTGGATCGCGCAATAAATGCAGACGCATGGATTATCCATTTTCAGTGTATGTGGCCTGCGGGGTTGCATGCTGTTTAGAACTGAATTGAATGTGCTTTTTAAATTCCAATTTAATTCATAATTTGAATTGAATTGGAATTGAGGTGGCAAACAGGATGTGAAATTTTATTTTGAATTGTAGGAAGTGATATCATAATGGAATAAAATTCTAAGAAATAAATGTATGTGCTGTGAAGATGATTTTCCGGTATGAAATACAAATATGTTATAATACCTAGAACATATGGGATATTTCCAGAAATATTAGATGACATTGATAGTCAATTTAAATGCCACCTATAGAAATGAAAGTAATGACTACACAGCATTTTATTTTATTTCATGAATGATCTTTTACGAATGATCTTTTATATTTTATACCACCGAAATTATCAAACACTCCAATTCATCAGTTTAATTTGGCCATAAAAATAGAGTAACGCAACACCTATTGCACATACACAAGTTTAATTAGTCAAAATAATCAGAATAAGAAATTTGTAATTTAATTTGTCCAAGTGTAGCTGCAATAACCATGTTGTGTCACCACCAGTAAATTCCTCTTCCTGTCATTTAAATTTAAATTCCAATTCAGCATCCTGTGCAGTGTAATCAATTAAATTCAAATTCCAAAAGGGAACCAATTCTTTAATTCCAAAGTTTGTCCAACCTTGGTGGCCTATGCATATAATATAAAGATATACTGATGTTTCATTTATATAGCGACACCTTTATGGCTACCTGTGAGTGCATCTAATGCACATTCAAAAGCAGCCTATTACTACAAATGACCTTACCCTACTTAAGCCATGAATGAAGCCTCACACATCAAAGATGCATGTAAAATGGGAAGATTTTCACATGCAACACAACAGAGAGTAGCTGCACCTTCATATATGTTCAACACAAAAGTACAAACTCGTCCCACACGCCCCTCCTCTTGTCCAGCCTCTCCACACAGAGTTCTGTTCATGCTCTGCTCTGATAAGAGCGCTGAGGAGAGAAAGCAAAGCAAGCCCGCGCTTGAAAGGGCTTTTGGAGTGGCAGAGCTCGGTCTGGGATTCTTTGTGGGGAGCGAGCTGTACTAATGACGCTGTTTGATGTATCCTCTGAAGGGGGGAAGGCTGTCTATCCCACTCCAAAGAGAAACAGGGGCCTCTCTAATGGCCCCCATCTCCTCTCCTAACCTCCACCCAAAGACAACAACAACACTCCCTCTATCTGTCTCTCGCTGCTCTTCTCCGTTCCTCTGTCTTTGAGGTGAAGAATATCCCTTGGCGTATTTAATTATTTTTCGTTCTCTGTCTTCACGTGGAGCTGATATGATCACCACACAAGTGTTAAGCTACAGCAGGCGGCTGTCTATGCATGAACCGAATCTTTACACGAGTGATAAGACAGATACAAAACGTGAACAGTGTTGCAATAACAGTGAAAGTAAATCAGTGCCGAACCAGGTGTACCACAGGGGTTATTTAAGCAGGTTCAGGTACTTCAAAAGATTTAGATTTTGTTTTGTTAATCCCATAAACACATTTTTAAAATTGTATGATTTGTCGAAATATTCTGATAAATAAAACAGCAATTACTTTTGTTTACAATGAATATCTCAACTTTGCCTAATATATTACTACATAAAAGGGGTTGGAAAATACAGCTATAAAGCACACCATCCGTGGTTTATACAGCAGCTAGGCTGGCACAGATGATCGGCTCTATGTTCCTCTCTCTACATCCCACTTTGACCCTAATCTCTTAGCAGTGTCCTTCCCATAGGGCTCAGCCATGCTAGCGCCGCTATCTCCATCCCAGCCTGTTCTCCAAGCTCCGTCGCGTCTTATCAGGCAACCTCCTGCCTGCCGACACTCCCAAAACCCTGGGCTCCGTCCATTTCCCCTGCATCTCAACCTCCATCTCTTCAAAATCAATGATCCTAAACCATCACTCACAGGGATCTGTAGCTCAAACTCACACACTTTCTCAAACCCCCTGTGATTAAACAAAACCTTCAAAAACCTTTAAATTCATTTGACAAATTGCGATTTGACAGCGTAGAAAGAGCTGCGGTATGAAACCGTTTTGTAAGCGGTGGGGAGACGTTTTCAAGCGGGGCAGTGTGCCCATGGTGTCGACGCAGGCAGGGAGGAAACCTGGCTGTGGACCACACTAGATCAACTCTTGCACTCTGGTCTGTAGCTGCAGTAATGCGCTCAACAAAACCAGAAAGCATTTTGGGCCGTAAGGAGGAAGCAGATATTCTGCATGGAGGAGCTGGAGGCGGGAGGCAACACTGACTCACTCCTTATAAACCTCCATGTTAACTATTCACCCACACTTCTCCTGCTCCTATCCATTTATTGTTCTCTGTTGTGTGCTTTTTCTTCACATTTTTACTCACATCTTGAGTTTTTGGTAGTTTGAGAAAGAGCAAGTTTGATTTGAACTTTTTGGCTGTGCTTGGAATGGAATACTAGCTTGCTGAATACGGCATATTACTGTATATACTGTACACCGCCTACTGTTTTTTAAAAAGCTATATGTGAAAAGTGCAAAATAGGCAAAGATAAATGTTTTAAACTTTAGTATGCTATCATTTCCACACTATCATTGTGGAAAAACACAATAGTACAGTTGAATATGTTTTGGGATAAAAATGTTATAATTCTTTGGCAGTCCAATCAAATGACCTGAAAGGCAAATAAAAATGTGGTTGCTATTGCTTCCAGGTTATATATCATATTGTTAATAAAAGCTAACGTTGAGCGCATTGCATTGTGGGATACCACATTTCACAGAGTATTCTCTGTTGTGTACTGCTAATTTAAAAAAACAGTAGGTCATCTGTGTATTTCATACCAAAAATTAAGATGCTGTGTAAAGTATACACACAGCACTGCTTACTATAAAAATATTACAAATAGTATAATAATGTGACACTCCACACATAGCCTTTACCTTTTATACAATCTTACACAAGTGTCATTTTACAAAAAAAATCCTATACGCACTTTAAAAACTGCAGACAGAAAACTTAGATCACAAAAATAAATAAAAAGAGCTTCAAAGAGTGTTAAAAAACCCACAGCAGCAAAAATTCATCTCTCTCTCTCTCTCTCTTTCAGAGTGCTCAAGGGAGAAGCAGGGTTTCAGCAGCGCCTGTCTGCCTCAGGGTCAGAGATTTTAAGGCGGAAAGCCTTTAATACCAATTAAATGTTGCCTCTTAAAGCTGTGATGCTCACATTTAACACCGAACAGGGAAGCTTGGAGCCGTCCGTCGTGCCTGGGCTGCGTTACCCAAATCACAAAGCGACTCCTGTCACCAACAGCACCAATAATTCCTCCAGCCCTCGCTGAACAGCGATAGGTGCAGAGCCGGGCCACAGCACCCGTGGAACTTTAATAAAGGGAGGAGAGGGGGGAAAAGATGGATAGATGATAGAGAAATAGAAAAAAACAACTAAATGAGCAGAGAGGGAGGCTCTTGGTTTTCTTCTCCTGAACCTTTTGCTCCCTCCATCTACTGACAGGTTGGACAGGCCATACTCCTTAATTCCCTCTTCTTATTCCTTTAATCTGTCATCTTTATCAGGCAGGGGAAGTGGCGGGCGGCACGGCGGAGCCCCAACCTCCAATCAATCTCCACATTACAGCTGACAGAATGGTGCTAATAACTTATTGATCCCCCTGTTTGCGGGGCTCAGCCAGAACTGAAAGGCTGGCATTGATTGGCTAG
>JAZGTK010000906.1:0-49083 GCA_036877625.1 Ambastaia sidthimunki
TCCATTTTTAGAACCTGGGCGATAGGTAACAGTGAAATTGAATCTTGTAAAGAATAAGGCCCACCTGGCTTGACGGGGATTGAGTCGCTTGGCAGACTTCAGGTATTCTAGGTTCTTGTGATCGGTGAGAACTAGAAACGGGTGTTTAGCGTCCTCCGGCCAGTGGCACCATTCTTCGAGGGCTAATTTGATAGCTAAAAGTCCTCTATTGCCCACATCATAGTTACGTTCAGCAGGAGTGAGTTTCTTGGAGAAGAAAGCACATGGGAACACCTTGGCTGGGGAACCAGATGGTTGGGACAACACTGCTCCTACCCCTGTACTGGACGCATCAACTTCAACGATAAATGGTATTTCTGGATCAGGATGGTGTAAAACGGGAGCTGTGGTAAACCTGGTCTTGAGTTCTTGGAATGCTTGATCAGCTGCAGGACTCCAGGAAATTCTTGAACTTTTGGACCTGGTTAGAGCAGTTAGGGGAGCAGCAACCAAACTGTAATTTCGAATGAATCTTCGGTAGAAGTTAGCAAAACCCAAAAACCTCTGAAGTTATTTGACTGTGTGGGGAGTAGGCCAATCCAATACAGCTCTCACCTTTTGATCGTACATAGTGACACCTTCAGGACTAATGACAAACCCCAGGAAAGTTGTACTGGTGGTGTGGAACTCACATTTCTCCTCTTTCACGTATAGGTGATACTTGATAAGACGTTCCAGAACTGCTCTGACATGGGAGATGTGGTCTGCTAAAGTATTAGAAAAAATGAGAATGTCATCAATGTATACAATCACTCAGCGCTCAAGCATGTCTCTGAATATGTAATTCATAAAAGACTGAAACACAGATGGGGCATTAGCTAATCCAAATGGCATGACCAAATACTCATAGTGACCACAAGCAGTAGAAAACGCAGTCTTTCATTCATCACCTTTTATGCGAATCAGGTTATAAGCATTACACAGATCAAGTTTAGTGTAGTATCTGGCCTGTCTGAGTTGTTCCAGGGCAGCTGGAACTAGGGGTAATGGATAACGGTATTTTATTGTGATCTCGTTTAGGGCTCGATAATCTATACATGGTCGCAATCTTCCATCTTTCTTCTTTACAAAAAAGAAGCCTGCTGAGGCTGGAGAATTGGATGGACGAATAAACCACTTTGCTAACTCCTCCTCGATGTACGTTTTCATGGCAAGAGATTCAGGTTGTGACATGGGAAAAATTCTACCTAGCACCAGGAACAAGGTCGATGGCACAGTCATGGCCCGATGAGCAGGGAGTTGAGCTGCCTTTTCCTTACCGAAAGCCTCCAGTAAATCATGGTATTCAGATGGAATGCTTACTTTAGCGGAGGTTTGCTGCTTAGATGGAGTAACTTGAGAGTTAGGCTTTACAACATTTCTCAAACAACATTGGTGACATGATGCATCCCACCTTAATATCTTAGCCTCTCTCCAGGACATCACAGGGTTGTGTAGACGTAACCATGGTAGCCCCAGAATTAAATCATGCATGACTGTAGAAATGACATGTAATGAATGTAAAGCACCAATGTGTAGTTGTAGTTGAGGAGTTATCTGCACAGATTTCTCAGGATTAATGGTGTGACCATCTACTGCCTCTACAGTGAGGGGAGAAGAGCAAGGAGTTAGCGCGAGTTGCATTTTCTCTGCCAGCGTGGATGACATGAAGTTGCCCTCAGCTCCTGAATCAATAAATGCTTTAATGGTAACGACATCATCATTTGCAAGAGTAACAAAAATGTTCAATAGATTCATGGATCTTTGGTTCGGGGAACATGGACCGTGGAGCTATACGGCTGGAATCTGTTGGGTACAAAAGAGGTTGTCGATCAATGAAAAGTGAGCATTGTAGCAGAAAACCTTTACATTTTGCAGAATTTCCATCAAACTTCTCTGGAAAAGCGAAACGGGGACTTTGATTAGCAGGAGATGACGTAACAGATGCAACCGCTCCGGCTACCATTGACTGACGTTCAGTCTGTAGGAACATCATGCGATCTAATTTCTTTGTAAGTTCCTCTGTCAGAGCGGTTAAATGGGTAATCTGAGCGTGGTGTGCAGCCATTTGCGTTGCCTGAGCTGCGAGTCCAGAAGAGAGATGATCAATCGCCGCTGGATCTTGTTGCGGCAAAGTCTTCTGTAACGAATGAGTCGGAGGCATGCGGATCCATTTGCAGGTTTTTATTGTCAAAGTCGAACAGCATGAAACAAACAGGCAAAGGTCAACAATGGCACAGAGGAACACACCAGGGTAACAACAAGATATCCAAAACAGGTAAAACGCTCAGAATTGTAACCAGAGGAAAAACAAGACTTCGCAATGATACAGAGTTTGTGCATGGTTTATATACAGAGTCCTTTGATGAGTGATTGCTTGCAGGTGAGGTGAAAGGGGCGTGGTCAGCCCCAGGCAGTTGACCCATGGGAATTGTAGTTTTAACCAGATTAATATTCAGGCGACGGTTCCCGCTGATGGCCAGGAGGAGGGGGTGTGGGAACCTCAGACGTAACACATTCAAAGTGTCTACATGTTACTACACTCTTGACCCTAAACCCATCCCAACACAAATTCAGTCAGAATCATGTCCTGTATTTTAGAGGGGTATTAAAGGAAAAATGTGGCCCATTTACCCAATGGCTTTGCAGGTTCACAGTTCCTAGCTGAAGGGGAGGTTTGGGGGCATGAAAAAACAATTTAGCACATCACAAGTTTCTTTCTTTTTAAATTTTGCAATGTCTAGCTAGTTTTCACTCTTTTGCTTTTACCTGCAAGATTGTTTGCAGTAAACAGGAGAAACTTAAAGTTCTGATTTAACAGAAGGTTTCTGCTTCCAGCATTCCTTCCAGACTTCACTCACAGCAGCAAATTCAGCAACTTGGATCTCTTCTCTTTACCCATATACCTTCTCTTCTGCCCTGTATCCTGTCTGCAACAAGTGCATCTTCTCTATTCCTCGTGCCAGTTTGGTGATTCCAAGTCTAACAAGTTTTGTATGGCACTTTATTCTCTATTTTTGTATTCTCTGCACCCTGTCTGTCTCCTTTCTGCATTTTTTATTGTCCGACCAATGAAGCACTCTTTTCCTTCCCAGAGGTGCAACTCTGAGCTTGGGTTTAATCTCATGCAAGCCCACTATTACAGACAGCAAGCCCTATGAAGGTATGAGAATACCAACTTAGTTTTAGGAGAGCATTCCATCTGAGGAACATGTACTTGGCAGGACACAGCCATTTTTTCTCTGTTCTGTCAACTTTCTGCCTACATACCTGTACCCTGTAATTAGCATCCACCAGCGATGTTCTGCATCTAATTTTGTATAGATTGACTAAGAGTGCCCACTCAGTCCTAGACTGACTGCAAAAATCCATTTGACTGACTGAGTGTTAATAAAGGCAAAGTAAATTTCTGGCATGAAATCTGTTTTTTACTATACGGTCACTTTTAAAAATGTAAAAAAGCAAGCATAAAATGCCTTTTGGGCACACAAAAAGAGATTATTCACACAGTCTTGTTTAAAACCACAGATGTGTTCAAAGATTTGTTGCTAATGTTGTGAGAAGCTAAACAAGACATATTCAAATGGTCATTCAGGTGCGTTGTGCGTGTTTACATAGACCAGCATAAAAATGTGGGAGAAATACAAAGAATGTGTCCTGTATGAAGGGACTATAGTCCAGGTACATACAATTTATTAATTATTAAGTCAAAACAGCATTTACAGGTTAATGTTATTAATTATTAAATAAAATGAAGCAATTAATCATGTCATAATACTGTAATATAAGAGTTTACTTTCGCAGGAGTAATTCTGAATTAGCACCATGAATTCATGATTTTGTTACCATAAATAACACACCGTGCAAAGCAACACTTACCTAAAGCAGGCAAACACAAAAAAAGAAAGCTGTTTACAGAATGCAATATTGCATTAAAACAGCACAGTCAAGAATAAAACAAAATGGCCTTGAGAGGTGTTTTTTAAAATATGGACTATTTGTAACTTGACAGGGTGTCATAAAAACATGGTGCTAAAGACATAAGATGCTGAGACTTCTACTGTGTTCAAACATTACAATTAAAAGTACTGCATACCGAAGACAAGAATGTCCTGCATTTGCCTTGTGTAAACGGCCACTGTCTCTGCACAGACATTAATAGGCTGATATAAAAATACAGTCATGTAGACATCTAAAGCCACTTTTTGTCATGTCTGCTCTAAGATTTTGTCTGCTACAATAATGCAATAATGCATTTAGGTCATTTAATTTGGGGACATGATTCTGAAAATACTGATATTCTTGATGTTTTTACATTTGAAATATTTGATATATTTGAAGAACATTTCTTAATCTACACTGCATGGTATTATTGCACATTCTGCATGTATAATTTTTGTTTTTTTATAATTTAAACTTTCATAGGGCCATTCTCACGTAAACTGAAAGGCTTGTAAGGTTTAAAATTACATGTGTTATTTATCATGTTTATCATTTCATTCATAATCCATCATAATTATAGTAATATTAATTAGCATTACTAACATGTCTTATGGGGAAAACCATCAATAATACCATGAATTACCATGTACTGTATGCATGTCAATTTTAATTTTAATGAACATCTGCTTTCCAATAATGCATCATTGTAAAAAAAGCTTTATAAATAAAATTTGATTAAATATACATTTAAATATGTGTTTGTGTGTGTGTGGAGGGGGGCTGAATATGTTGTTTACGAGGACCCAAATGTCTATAACAATGTAAACATGTTTATGGGGACACTTCCTTTGTCTTTCCTGTGGACAGGTGATCGAATTTACAGTTCTATACAGAATATACAGAATGTACAGTATAAAAACAATTATGTAATAATTAAATAAAATAGTTTCCATATTAATTAAGCTATTATTACTTTATCACCTTTTAGTTTCCTTAGTAACCAATCATGATCACCTGTGTCTAGTTTAGTTTCCTGATTTTCCCTTGCTTTTATATACATACCCCTGGTTTTGTTCATTTTGATATTAGTTATTGTTTGATACAGTTTGTTCTCTGTGGTTCTCCTTTGTATCTCTTGCCCAATTCTGGGGGGTCATCTTACCCCAAGGGTCTAACATTAACCTTTAAATTAATAAAAAGATATATAAAACATAAATATATGTTTTTCCAACAACCAAGGTTACCACAGATCAGAGGTTTCTCTATATTTTAATTGGAATAATGTAGTGACTTACTTGAGCAGTACACATCCACTCCCTGAAGGAGGTGCCACCCAGAACACCTGTATTCTGGTCCTCCTGCGGGGGGTGCTCTCTGTCACTGCTGGGGGGCAGTTTGTCATAAACTGTGTGTCTTCCTCATCAATGATCTGCATAGAGCACACACTTAAAATAAAAAATGTGCCCCATATAAATTTATCTTGAAATATTTCTGCTTTTCTTCACATCAAACATACAAAATAAATTCACATATGTATTTGTCTGTAAAGTGGGTAACAGAACTCAGGGTGTACTTACACAAGGCATGGTTGCCTTGAACGATTCTCCCTTCACCCTGAGACTTTTAACCAAAAATTGACTTTTAAACCAAGAATTTCAAATGCTGTCTGTCATTCTAACAAATAAGACAATAAAAAATACAGGAAGTCATGTCAATTCCCATTTTCATAATTTTTATATGATAAGTACTCATCATTCACATTTTCTCTCTGGGGCAAACATGAGTGACTGTGTGTGTGTGTGTGTGTGTGTGTGTGTGTGTGTGAAAGAGAGTTCAAGGTCATGTGACAGTGAAAAAAACAACACTTATTAATGAACTATAATGCTGCTTTCTATAAAAAGGTAACGGTGTAATTAGTATGTGCAAAAACCTTAAATAAAAACGGACCATGACTACTCAGTCAGAGTGACTGACAAACAATGATCATTTGTAGTGCAACCTCTGCCCTCCCTAACCCAGTAACCCAAACAATAAGCAAGGTGATTTGGTTGAACAGGAAGCCACACAGGGTGGTTACTGTACTTCATGAACAACACAACTCTGGAAGTTCCCCTGCAATAAAGCAACAAGGGCAACATTTATTTGAAATGACCTCATTTTTTAGGGTCTTTATGCTAAACTTTTCATAAATTGCTTGAAAGGTAAACACAATGACAAAAGTCCTATTAACTCCAAAAGAGAAAAAAAATCTACCGTACAAAATAATCCACTTTAAATTACTACAAAAGTTATTCTTTTAAAAAACTTTAACATTATTGGCCTGTTTGTTGTTTTTCTTGCAACTTGTTTTGGTGTGGATTTCTTGTTTTGTTTCAGTGCTTAAAGTCACAGGTTCACACTTTGCTAACATATTTTATAATATATTCTATATTATACATATATAATCCATAACCTTGGATTATATATATCAAGTCCTATTGACTGAAAGAAGACCAATATCTTTAAAAATAATTGCTATTGTCACAATAAAACAATACATTTCTGACCAACAATTGTTTGGGGTATTCATTTTTTGGTTGTAAATGATTGACTCATTTAGTGTTTTTTATATATTTAATTTATTATTCAGGCTTTGACTGTGCTATAGTGACAGCGGTAAAAAAAAACAGAACAGAGGTAAAAAAACTGAAATGAAACAGAAAAATTCAGCCTCAAGTAGAATGTAAAGTAGCTTGTAGTATCTGAAGTAGCTGGGCAAGTAGTTTATTGGAAACCAAAATATATTCAAATAAAATTTAATAAAACTAGTGCTAAAACAAAGCACTGCAGAACAAAAGCACTCCAGTCTTACACCTTTATTAAAATGATGTTCGTTTTGGCTAACTTCTCCTGTTAGGATAGGCATGCCTGTGATTGCTGCAATTTCTTTAGACAGTAATTTTCCTTATTTACTTTAATCATTGTAAAATAAATTATGGATTATGTTCATATGGATTTATTAAATCAACTAAATGTGCACAGAGCCAGCCTCTTCAACTTTTCTTTTATATACCTAACAAAGCAGCATTATTTATTATTTTTTCCACACTTATCTTCCCTTAAAAAGAAACTGAATAGTATATATTTAATTATATAGTTTATATAGTAATATAGTTATAATGGTATAATTAATTACAAAAGTCTTATTCATTTTATTGGCTTTCAGGATGCACAAATTCAGAGCATAACACCCTAACACACATCTGTAGCAATAAGAACAGAAGATCTATTTTTTATTTAGTTCAGTACATAAAATGACATACATCCTATGATAATTATGGCAACTCAAATGTCCTTTAGAAAACTAAACCTCTCTAAATAGTGCCCATAACCACTGTATAGATACAAACCATGGCTGGCCTGTTGGCTTGGTAACTGGTAACTGAAGGTAGTAAGAACAAGCTTCAGAATTTGCATGAAATATGTATTTCCTGTAGTGTTGTATAAAGAACATGTTATTATCAGTCCAAAGAGAAGCTGTCAGTCAGATAGTCAGTCACTGAGCAGTACTGCCAGCTCATCTCACGGGAGAAACTAACAAAAAGTGCTTTAAGAGCAGTCTCAGAAATGGCTGAGATAGCGCATGCTCACAGATTTTAAATGAGGCACACTTCAAATAACCCTAGTTGCAAAAGGTTTCTCTGGAGGCACAGCAAAAAAAAAAAAAAATAAGCCAGGTCTTATTAGACCATATCAACTTTGAAGGCTGACAAGAGAGGGAGAGGGAGCTGCTCTAAGTGACTGTCACTCCAGTCTCTAAATTTAGGCAGTGGGTCCAGAAAGGCAGTTCCTGGAGTGACTGGTTTAATACTGCTGCCTCTCCTGCCAAATGAGTGCAGAAAAAGGCCAGAGTCTCCAGGGTAAGCCTTCCTTCACCTTCATCAGGGTCCAGATGAAAACACACACAAAAATATATATAGAAGAAAAAGAGTGAGGAAACAGTGAATATAATATAAAGTTCCTTGTTCGTTGTAGTTGGTTTGATAACCTTGCTGGATAATAAAATAATAGCTGGTCATTAGCTGGTGCTAGACCATCTTGGACCAATATCAAATCAGCTACCAGCTGCTCACATCAGCTCTCAACAGTAAAGTTGTCAAGCTTTTCTTTGGAACACAGTGGCTGGTTGTCCAGCCAATAACTAGTCAATGACCAACTTGGACCACAAAGGTCAGTACTTGAAGAGAGTTGCATTTCAATTTATTCTTGCTGGCATATGACCCCCAGAAGACTTTAAATTCTGTTTTGCTCAGTAGCTCTCAAATTCTGTGGACCCAGCTTGGACTAGCTAGAAAGCAGCACTTTATTCCTACATACAGCAAGCAGCCTAAACTGGATTGTCCAGCAGTGCAGATTCTACAATTAGTTCAAACTATTTGGACAGAGATAGACACAACTATAGAGAAAAAGAGTTAGTAAAGATGATGGTTGACAAAAGAAAAAAAAATGTTGATTATACTTGCGATTAAAGAATCATAAATATTGAAAATCATAATCCAATACACATAGTAATAATAAAAATGAAAGTTTTTTTCATTTTAAGAGCAGCTTGTGTGCTTTGTGTGAGGAACACACTAGGGCACAAATACTATTGGTATAGAACCGTGTTGCCTATGTAAAGCATCCAAATGAGTCACTTAGGTTCTCAGACAGGATACTGCAATGGCATTGGACAGAAAGGCAGCTCAGTAGGTTTTGAAACAGTGCCATAAAGTTTGCTTACCCTCAAACTCTTCAAATATATAGCAATGTATTCCCCAAAGTATCACATATAACAAAAAAATTGCGACGCAATTAATTTCCCTCACCTTTTCTGTGTGTGTCACGCAGGCACCTTCTGGGATTTAAGTATCTGGAAATAATATGTTCACCATGCCTTCATCACTTTTGGATTTGAATATATTCAGGAAGCTAATAATGACTGAATCATTCCTCTGTTCCCTGAACTGTCTCCTCCAAAGAACCATACAAAACATCACCCAGTCAAAGGAACCCAAGGCTGGCACTAATTAACTATGGCACAAAATCAATTTCCAGAGCAAATAAAAGCCTTGAAAAGAGAGAAGGTGTCTGCCAGCTCCTAAGAATAATAACAGAAGAAATAATAAATGTGACTGCCCTCCAGCTCAGTTCTGGAGGTTAATGTGTAGGTCAGAGCTTATGGCCATAAATCACCAGGCCTGGCTGATGGTACTTTTCTCTGTATGCTTGCAAAAAAAAAAAAAAACTGTGCCTGTACCATGGTGGCAATACCATGTTACTTTGATATATGTTACTTTCATAGAAGAAAAGGGTCTGGCCAGCTGTTTATTATCACACTTTTTACGCACAAATCCATAATTAAAAACAACATACTGATTTGTGATGAAATATTTTATTAGCTATTACTTTATTACAAGAAATATTCAATTAGCTCAGGCAAACTGGCACAGATGCAGTGCATCTGATGTTAATTCCTGGATGTGTAATGGTTACTGAGAAACACAGATGGCGTAATTGACCAATCAAAATTAAATATTTTAGAAAGCCATGCAATAAATCAAGGTAGTGAGGTTTAAGGTTTGACTGGTTGGTATGAAAGGAAAATTGAAAGCTATGTATTCTGATGAAATGCAACCTTTTTCCAGATAACACATTAATCACAAATTATTAAATAGGTTACATTTTCCTGATATTTGACAGCTATTAACTTTTTTCCTTACTACCTGATTCATTTCACAGTGGGTCAGAAAAGTCCTCTTGAAGGATTTGGGACTGTACAGTATGTGTATGTGTTCTTGTGGTGCTATCAGTCAATCAGCATTTTCAATGTTTCAGAATGTCATGTTCCATGTTGATTAGTCTTTCAGATTGTCAATATAAGCTATCACAGAATGACATCATTTTTATAATGGCAGCACATTTTGCAGCTCTGTTCTACATGTTTGTTATGTACTTACTGTGTAATTACTTTGTAACAACACTAAGCCTAACTCTATAACCATATTAAGTACATGTAATTACCTATATTTTATAGGGTAAATACATTGTAAGTACACTGTAGATGCATGCAGTGTAAAATAAAGTGCAACCCTTATAACTTATTATATTGTGCTGATAATGTAGTGGCAGTAATGGCAATGTACCAATAAGTGCACAACATAGTTTGTTCTCCAAGGTACTTCAAAATATTACCATTTGTACTTTAAGTACAGTACAGATGTTAACATAGCATGGTGTAGAAACAGAAAAGTTACAGAGTCAAAAGATTAAGGAGTCAAAATCTAAAGACTGTTAACGTTTAAGCCTCTTATCACAAAGTAGATCCAATCTTATGATGCCTGGCCTTGGCAGTCAAACTACAGTGTCTTTTACACAGCACATAAGACCCAGGCATTACCACCATTCTATCCCAGCCACACTAGTAAAAGCAGTGAAGAGGTCAAAGGTGAGCCACAGTGTGACAGTTTTTGAGTCAGTGTGGCAGAGCTCTGTCCTTAATGGGAAAGACACACAGGTAGGCTCTCCAGGGAAATGAGTGAAAAGCACAGACATAAGAAAGGAGAGCCTTCAGCCTTTAGATCCCTTAGGGACTGCTGCCTATGTATGCACAGGGTTTTCCTTATATACATTCTGCAGCGGCGCCTGCTGAATTCTCAGCACTGCTGCAAAAATAAAAACACTGACTTTGAAGTAACGTGATGTGCTAAATTTTATTACCAGTTGTTAGCCGCTAGTTAACCAACTTGGCTATTGCTTTAGGCATGATAACGCAACCTCCTCCCTCCCTACCCTCTCTGCCTACGCTACTGAACCAAACGATCTGGAATCCATATAGAATGGAAAAGAAACATTGTAGAATCAGGCGCATACTGTAGCACTCTAGGATCTTTGGTGTATCTAATTGGTGTTAATTGCTGTGTTGCTATTTGGTTGCTATGTTGTTGCGATGCGGTTCTCTCCTCTGATTAGATACCGTCAACTCTTGGTGGTAATTTCAAAGAACTTCTAGCTGTCAACTTTTATTCTGAGCTAACTGGTTTTGACGAGGATCCACGACCAGCAGTCTTCTACCAAGAAGCAAACAATGTACGTTTAAATATACATTTCTCTTATAAGACATAGGCTAGGTCAACGTTAACGTTGTTATGGAGGCATTAGGGTTAGCGTTATCAAGATCTTGTTTGTGATTGCCTATAAATCTCTTAAGCTCAGAACAGACTGATTGCTAGTTTGGAAATGAATGAAGAATAGGTAATGTTAAGCACATAATAAACCTGTTAAACACAAACGCAGTGTTTCCTTTGTTTAAAGTAGTACTAAAGACGTAGTTCGCCAGCTGACATTTGAGAAATCTGTTGAGAGCTAGGCTAGCTTTCAAGATATTAGAATCAAGCCTACAAGCTTGCGGCGGCGTCGAACAACAGTACCACTCCAGGATTGTCACGAATGTCACAAATGTCCCGAATGTCAGTCAAATTATTCAATGAATGAGTTTGCGCTATCATTGAAGATTAAGTTAATATGACCATAATATTTAGCCTATGTTAAACGTGTTGTCACGAATCCGGCCTCTGTGGCTCCCCTCAATCGCCACCAGCGGGAGCCCTCTCCCGAATACTGAGAACTACATTTCCCATTACCCCGTACCGGGGCCACGTCCTTCACAGGTGGCGGCCATTTCACAATCACTCGAACACTATTTGTACTCACCCCATTCAGAAACTCATTGCGAAGTTTTGTTTTGCCCTGGCTAGCAACTCTGAGCATTTTCCCTGTGTTTACTTAACTGTTACTTACCTGGATTGTGTATTGTTTCCTGATTGTTCTCTGCCTGCCCTTGCGACCCTGCTTTGTATGCATGAAATACTCTACTCAGTTTGCTGAAATGTTTAGTATTCCAAAATGTAATGCACTTACTAAATTTCTATATAGTGAGGTCATATGGCAACAAAACTGATTGATTTTACTTTATAAAATTTATGCATTTCACATACTATACTATTTTTAAAAAAGGTCACAGTATATACTGCGCAGCAAGGGTTTACAAGTTTTTTGTATTTTAGTTAACCCTTACACTAAGCTACTAAAAGGTACAATTGTGGATAAAATTTTTCAAAGAATACGATTGTAGTACCTTGTAATACCATGTTCAATAAATGTTTCTGTACTTTTATGTTTTTAAGTTATTTAAAAGAGGAAAATTAGAAAAGAATGACACAGCAACTGGACCTTTTTTAAGCATTACGTCATCTGTTTGTGCCATTGTAATATGTGATGCATCAAAGATTTTGGTGGATCTTGTCACAAACTTGTGCTAGGACTCTGTGTTCAACAGAAAACAAACAGAAAACAAAGGCAGTTCTGCCAAAAGTCCCATGCAATTTGGTTTTGGCTTCCTTATGTAATCTTCCATCATAGCGCATACTATGAGCCTTAGTCTAAAGCATCTGGCTTCCTTTCCTCTGCTAAAATCAAATCTTCTCTTTCCCACTTGTCCATTTTCTCTCAATCTTGTTTTAAGTGACAGCTAAACGCTCATGGCTCTTAGCGAGTTCAGTATTTCCTCACTAACAAACTGAGCTGTAAAATGCCAAGAAGGTTTAAATTTAGAGATTTAGGTTTAGAGATTAGTAAAGTAAGAATAAAAAACATATGCAAAAAGACAGCAACGATGTTTGCATGCAGCATCCCGTTACATAATCTGTTACTAATCCAATTTATACAGTAGATCAATCAGAATAAAAAGTCTCATTCTGACAAACGTGATCTGACTGAGCTAAGTTAAATGAATTATTTACCTGATTTTATATATTTAACCAAGCAAAATAAAACAATGAACAGGTCTGATGTGAAAAGTTTGCTTTTAAACTTTTAAGAAATTTTCCTCACTCAGGGCATAACATGCTACAATAAAATGGCTGCAGTTGTGAGAGTGACATTAGAGTGTTCTGTTGTTCCCTGTAACAACATCTGAATCACGTGTAAAACTATTACAATCTTGATTAGTGTTGCTTGATAATGTGTGGACCAAATGGACAGAGGAACATTATTTTCTGGTCTTTAGCAAGCATTATGTGTCTGTCTTGTTTGTTGTGTGTTTTAAAAAAAGAGATTTATCATGCAGAGTCAGGGCAATCAATTCAAGTATGTTCTTTGTTGCCATTAAGAATGATATGCTCCTGCAGGCCAGGCTTGGGTTCCTTGTGGTTTGAGACCTGCATCCACCAAAGCAACACAGCGTTTGTGATTATCGCTTATGAGGAGCTGCTGAAGGTTGTAACTCAAGCAGCGGCCAAGTTAAACATTGATTGGCCAGTAAAGAAAGAGAAAATGCATAAAAGAGTAAACTAAATGAGCATTTCCTGCAGTCCTGAGCACAGCCTCCACATATAGGCTTGCATTTTTTTCCTGATCTCTGTACTGAGGTGGAAAAGACCATTCTTGTTCCACATTTTAAATGCCACTGTGCATAATTATTTCTCCTTTGTGGGCTTGAAAGAGTGCCTTGGGTTGAGATGTTAGCCTTATATCTCTTGTCCGATGCTTTGTTATTCCCTAAAGCCTTGATGCTCCCTACTAAGCCTTGTCATACTACATTACCTTGGTGGGGAAGACTTATATGGCAGCGGATTGGGCTGGTGCATACCCGCATATTATGGCTATCTTGCAGGCACACCAGTACAACCTCCTTAAAGATTTAGGTGAGAGCAGGGAGGTTGATATATATGATATATGTTTGGTCACAGATCTTACTCTCCAGGCCACTAAGGAAACAGCCATCAGGCGCTCCATCTCAGCTTTAGTGGCTACAGAAAGAAATCTATGGTTACACCTCTTGGACACCAAGGAGAAAAGCCTTCTCCAATTTGGCCTCTTCAGCAACATCGTGAATTTGGTCATCAAAGGTTTCAGGAGGTGAAATGCCAGTCAGTGGCATTTAAAAGGTTTAAAAGGTTTCTCCAGCCACTCTAAATTTCATAGGGTTGCTGCCAGGGAGGAACCCCACACATCAGAGAGCTTGAGGGTTGAAGCAGCACTCTCAGCTGAAGCCTTTTCAAAGGAAAACTAATATGTGGATGGTTATTCTCTCCAAGATAGCTTAGGAAAAGAGGTCCTGATGCCAGGCTCTGAGGGCGATCCCTCCGTGGGAGAGTGACAAAAATTCATTCCTCCACAGAGCCCTCAGGATAGCAATGTTGATCTGTTTTTCACCTTGTGTCACATCTATTGTCACATCACATTGGTTTCCAGTAAATGCAAATTTAAGTAGTCACCCAAACCTTTTGAGGTCACCTGCAATAAATGTCGTTCAGACTTCACCTTCTAGGTTCTGTGCTCGGTGCAGAAGGGCTACAAAATTCAATTCGAGCACCAACCTCCCAGGTTCAATGGAGTGGTTTGAACTGTAGCCGACACCAAGCAGTATCGGGTGTTGGACCTAGAAGTGCAGTCTCTCTTGGCAAAAGGGGGCCAAAGAGTCTGTTCCTCCTTCCGAGAGAAAAGCCAGGTTCTACAGCTAATATTTTGTAGTTCAAAAGATGTATGGGGGGTTGTGTCCGATTTTATTTCCATATTTGTTCACAAATAAAGCATTCTCCACCAAAAAAGTAATTATTCATGAACAAGTTCACTCAAAATTAATGTAGATATTAATAGATCTATTGTTCACCATTCCCCTTGTAAGGGAAACAAATATTTTATTATATATAGCATTGGAAGTGGTTGAAGCAGAGTAAAAATTAAAGTATGAAGTTATTGGAAATTCAGCAGATTAGCAGACTGAATGAACCACAAGTTTCTAAATTCCAACACACCACAGTGAAAAGGCATAATGGATAATCCATCGATTAAACAAGTTATATACCAAATAATCAGTTGTAACCAAGAATGACACTTGCATGTTTTGCCCATTGAAAGAAAGTGTCCTGATGCAGTTAGTTGAGGCTCCAGCTAATTTTTGCTAGATGTATTGATGTAAGAAGGAATCACTTTGATGAAGAGGGTCTTTGATAAATGGACAGACAAGGCTGTAGCGTAGCAAAAGCCTAAATGTCTGCAGAAGACTTCTTCTATCTCAGCAATTTCATCTTGCTGAAAGTCCCTAAAGGACTAAAAAGATGGAGCTGTAGAAGAAGAATCTCAGTATAAATATGGCTATTTTGTCAAGGCCTTTGTGAGGTTTTTTAGAGAATATTAGTGAACGAACAGCATCATGAACACTAAGAAACACACCAGACAGGTCAGGGATAAAGTTGTGGAAAAGTTTAAAGCAGGGTTAGGTTATAAAAACATTTGTTAGAATAAATGGTAAATGGTAGATATAAATGGTAGAAACATACCCCAGAAGACCTGCAGCTGTAATTGCAGTGAAAGGTGGTTCGACAAAGTATTGAATACAATTGTATGCCACACTTTTCAGAGTTTTATTTGTTAAAAATCTTAAACGCCACATATTGTTTTTCTTCCACTTCACAATTATGCAATACTTTGTGTTGGTCTATCACATAAAATCCCAATAAAATACATTTGTGACCCGATCTAGCAACATGAGTCGGATGTCGCAAATTTCAAAATTGAGATTTTGGTATCAATGAAAAGAGGAGACCATAAGCTTTAAAATTATATCTAAATATTATATGAATGGTTTTAAAGATATACCCATTTGAATTATGGTCGTCTACCCTCTTTTTCAAATTAAAAACCTGAGAAAGTCGCATTTAAAGTTTTTTGCCCGTTTTTTGTTGATATCTTTAAAAATCCATTTCATTTAAATGTATAAACTATTATTTTACAGCTTAATTTGACCAAAGACATTTGTATACATATAAATGATATTAAACCAGGCTGAAAATTATTTTTAAAGTATTTATTTGAATAAATATTTTAAAATACAACTGCAACACATCTGGTGTTTAGACGCTTATCCACAATGATGAACTTAACATGAACTACAAATGACTTGTAAACAACAATAAAATATGCTCACCATGCTGGGATCAAGAAAGAATAAAAAATGTAAAGCAATTTGGATACAATAAATCTTGTGCTGTGCGTCGGTTTTCTTCTTCTTTAATGATTCAGAATTACATGCGCTCTAAAGCATCGCATTCTTAAAGGGGCACAACCCAACACTGAGTGTGAATTTAGCACAACTTGAGAGTTGCAAGTCAACTTTAATAGTCATTTAAATACCTTTACTCAATGATCTGGACTACGAAACCTTGGGAGATTATTTTTGAATGTCTGTTCTTTAAAATTAAATAAGAAAAGGAAAAAAAATTGATTTTTTCATTGTTTTTTCACATTATCGACCTGTATCTTAAAATGGAACGTTCCGACTTCCGACTCATTTTGCCAGATCGGGTCACATTTTGGTTTGTGGTTATACTGTGATAAAATGTGGAAAAGTTCAAGCGGTATGAATACTTTTGCAAGGCACTGTACATAAGAAGAAAATGGTTTCTGTGTGTCTCCAAGTGTCTGTCTCAAAGTGAATGAAGTGAAAGTGAATTTCAGTCTTATCTAGGTGCTATGCTATGGATTGCTATGGTCACCTGAGGCCTGGTTCTGCATCTGGGTGTTAATTGCAATTTGGTGGTAGTCCTCCAGACACTTCACACCATAGTTAGTTTGTTGGGTGAGGTACATGTAGTGTTTTCCATGCTGGGTTCCCATGTCCTCTCATCCTGCGTTGTGCCCAGACAGGATTTACACCAGGAGATCCTCCAGTCTCTAGTCTGTGGCGCACTCAAAACATCTTGCTTTGACCAATCAGAAACAAACCTCCATATGTAACTAACCAGCCCTGCAGTTCTAGGCTTCCATATACCACAACTAACACCACAAAACATAAAAAAACTGATCAAATTTCATAAAATCACTTACTGAGGAATCACTAGAGAAACAATATAGGTTGTGGATAGGCAATAGGTTGCTAAACCTATAAATGTATTACTTATTAAAACTATAGATAAAAAAAAATTGGGAATAAAAATGTGGGAAATGGAATGTTGAATTTTTCATTTTAGGTACCAGTGTTTCATTTTAATAGACTGACAAGAAATGCACATGCATTTAAACATTGTCAAAAAAGAATAGAAACCTGAACATCACAATAAACATGGAGCTTCATGTGGAGATTAGTAGGTGAAAAACCTTTTAGCATAGCCAGTTTTTGGTTGCACTGACTGATAAGACAGCTTCAGTTATAAGAAAAACCTATCAAAACCCTATAAAAAAACAAATAGTGTGTTTGAAGTTACTGTTGCAGTTGCTCTCATATCCCATTTGTATAAAATCCCTTCTGCACAAAAACACGGTCTGAGCCAAACGTTTCAGTGGGGAGCTGAATGAGATTTATGGTTTATGTGACATTTAAGAGTCCTTTTCTTCCCTTTCCCATTCTCTGGCATAGCATGAGAGATTGTGCAGGAGACAGCATATGGTGTTGATGTAGGATCTTTGCCAGGTGTGGCCAAATCTGAGCTTGGCTCCTTTACACAAAGACAGTACAGTAGATCCCAAAGCCAAGCTATCAGGAGAGATGGTTAATGCAGTCTAAAGTAGCAGTTCTATATGCTTGAAGTCTTTAGTTCAGTTCAATCCAGACAAACATAAGCTACCTAATGTTAATGAGATCCTGCCTAAGACATGCATGAAATGTATAAGTTCTCATACATCAGTGGGAACTGGTTTTGTTTTAGGACTATAGAATTTGATTTTATGTTGCATATAAAAGAGCGACCAACAAAAGAAGCTGGTTAAAGATGTATAAAAAAAATCCTACTAATAATCAGTCATTAAATTAATTACAATGAATTGCATATTTGTCATATGACAGATGTATTTTAAAACAAAAGATATGGAAAGTGTTGTCATTGTTTTTCATTATCATAGCCAATTGTTTTGCTCTTTTACCTATTTTAGTATTTGCATTTAGTACTTCTTCCCATTCTGTCAATGACCCTACCAGAAGCCCTTGAGCATGTGATACACACAGAATTATGTTTCCCAAATGTCTTTGAATCTGCATTTTGACTGAGCATGATTCAAGATCTAACTCTCACCTGGAAACGTCCTGCATAATCCTCCTCCTGGTCTCCATTCTGCCCCTCCTTCAGAGCAATAAGAGTGAAGCCTCTGAAGTATGCAGGATTGGCTGCATACAGGGTTACTGGAAATAATCACAATGATAAATCAGTCACAAAACCTGTATAATTGCTTTGACAGATGCAACAGAAAAACTCATGGTTGTTTTAATAAGACACATGCAATAATGATACAGTAACATTTCCAGTCATACATAATTCTTTTCAAGCCATAGTTTTTTGGTAACACTTTATTTTACAGTGTCTCTGTTATTTACGTTACATGTAATATAGTAATAACAGTTAACTATGCATAATTAACATGCAACTAACCCCAAAACAAAACCCTAATCCTACCTCTAGCCCTGTAGTAAGAACATGCTGTTAATAATATTGGTCAGTACTTAAATGTATAATTACACTGCAAAGACACGAAAATAAAGTGTAACTCTTTTTGTTAAACGAATATATTCCATTCCTGCTAGTCTTCATCTTTTCTTAAATCTTGAACATTGTCAGCTTACATTTAATAATAACTTAAACACTGACATGAATCTCCACAGCAATCTAGTCACTCTAAACATCTTGAAACTCATATAACAAAAGTACTGTATATCTGTGTCTTGATAACTGTTGAGCTGCCTACTTAGACAGCATTATAGGCACTGTAGGCACAGGCAACATTTTTAGAGGCATGTCATATAGAACTACATACTTTCATTTTTACTTTCATCACGATTTCTGTATAAACAAATACTGTGAAGTGTTCATTTCAGGAATTGAGCTGAAGCAAGGTATACAGCTACACAGGGTAGGTTGTCACAATGAAAACATGCTGTTTATTAAAAGCAATTTAAGAATAACGTTTTGTAAAATCTGAAATGTTAAAATAAAAAAAGATCCATCTTTAAATGTACATATACATCTGTATATGGGTTATTTCACCTCTATTTACCTTTAGTAGAAATAGTTTGAAGTTATAAAATATGTTATGGGGAGAGAGAGAGAGAGAAAGAGAGAGAGAGAGCGATGTGAGTCAAATCCATACAAAGATATAGCACTTGTTACAACTTCCCAGCATTACATCTTGATTTGGTCTCCCCTGTCATTTGAATATAATATAACTTCTGTCATTAAGAATATAATGCCTAAACATGCTATGTACACAGCTCGCTAGGTTTTGAGACACAACTCGTATCTCCAGACGCGTCTCTGTCCGCGCTGGTGGTCCTGACAGCAGCCGAAACTGTGACATGTACCTCGGTAAGTGCTGCCGGGCAGATAGTGCTCCGGGTCTCCCTCCACTCGCAGTCTAAACTCAGTAAAGCCCTCCCTCCTGCCCCCAGCTCCGTGAGGCTGAGCCCGCGTTATCCAGCTGCAGTATCCGTCTGACGGTTCCGCTCTGTCCGCGGGTTCCTCTGGTACACTTGCGCACACGGATCCAATGAGCAGCAGGATGACACCGGGTCTCCACATTCCAGATCGCGTTACTTTCATGTTCTCAAAAGCTCAGTTGCAAGTGAGCGTCTGAATTACTGCTAACTCTAGTAGAAACTAAACTTGTCTTTAATAGCTGGCTCCCATATATCATCCTGGACTGAAAAGGACGAGAGAGAAGAGGGATCGGGAGACTGACTGTACTGCTGCTATCTCACACAGACAGCTAAATGGATTTAGCCACACACACTTCAAACAAACACCACATGCTCAGAGAACAGCAGAGTGTTTCTTTTAACAGTGCAGACCCCTCCTCTTCCTCACACACTGTGACCAATGAGAACAATAGATATTCAAGTAAATTATTCATGCTTGCTTTTATTATTGTAGTTCAAAAAACAGCATAATTTGTTTTGTTTTTCTATGTAAAGATAAAGAGGAACAGGGCTGACACATTTTTTTACTCCAGTGAACATTTATTTTTATAAGTCAATTTCTACACTTTAAAGTCTGACTGTATAACGCATTGAATATTTTCAAAGTTGTCTTACAGGAAACAAATTACAGTAATATTAACCTTATTAACTATGTTGTGGCACATGTTGGCACATTAAATGGGTAACTCCAAATATTGCTCTTGTGAAAAATGTAGCATTTATCATACATTTTTAGGCAAATCCCAGAAAATTGAGCTATTTGTGCATTTATTTAGTTTTACATACCTAACCTTTGAGTTAAATATTTACTTTTGTTTGTGTAACCTAAATATATTTAGGTTGTTTAAATGTAAATATAAATTGGTGAATTACAATTAAAGCTTCATGATTTGCGCACAAAGTTCCGTGTACACTTTATTAAGTGTCCTTGTTAGAGTGTAATTATTCATTTGAGCGCTGAGTAATAACAACGTACTTACACTTACTAGCAGAAACTCACATCTTCTGAACAGGGTCTGAACATAATTTGTATTGAAGCATAAAACATTTTATATACAAGTGTCAGCATCCTACCCCCGTAGTTCGTCTCCGTGCCTCTAGAGGTCCCCTGTGTTCCCCACTGCCTTAGTTTTTCCTGGTGTGTCCTTGTTAATGTTATTTACTTCACCTGTGCCTTGTTTCCTTTAGAGTATTTAGTTGTGTTTGTTCCCTACTTGTTTTTTGAATCGTGGCTGTTAGTTTCTGCCGCTTTCACCAAGTCCTACCCAGCTGTCTCGAGTAAGGTTTATTTCGAGTTACTTGTGTTTGTCCTCTAATTTGATTTTCTTCCCTCATGGAGTTGTTTGTTTTCTCCCTGTGCTTTATATTTGAATTATTGCTGTTGTTATAAATACCTCGGTCCGAGAAGAACTTCTGTTGTGTTTTTGCCAAGAACCTGTTTTTTTTTAAATAAATCTTTATTTACATGGAACATCGGCTTGAGTGTGTTGCTTGGATTCAACATTACTGTTTCTGTGGCTCAGTGGTAGATCGCTCAACCATCACACCAGAGACCTGAGTTCAAGCCCAGTCGTGACATGTTTCAGAATCCTGCAGACATAATGTTGATTGGCCAACCTTTCTGATTTCTTTTCTATTTGAAATGTAGTAAATGTATTCCAAGTAATGCAACCAACAAATGAAGACATGAAACTTCTTACAGTATACAGTAAATGAAAAGCAAAATAAAAGGTGCTATACTGTTGACATCAGTCTAAAACTTTCTTTTTTGCCGAAAGGTCTTCTCCAACAGGCTGGCTTTAATTGCAACACATTAAAAGAATCCATCTGTTTTTCAGTAGGTCTCATCAGCCCAAATGTCTTGCAGGTAGGTGTGTGAATGTTAAACAGGTCAAATACTAAATCCACACAGACGCAGGTGCCTTCTTTCAATCTTCAAACATGGCTTGATTCTTCACATCTTGGGTGAAGTATAATGTGTTATTCCACCAAGCATTCTTCACCCCCTCTGGAGAGAGAGAGGTCAAGAATCAAGATAAAATAATTTTAGCTACACTGAGAGCAGACTTTTTAAGGACCACGTGAGTGCTTTGAAGTCAGATGTTGTGATTATTTTACAAGAGAAGTGTGTGTAAAATTTAGTATTTTTACCATTTTTAATTTTTAAAATACAGGTATGTTGACTTTCTGAAGAATGTAAATAATGTGACCCTGAAATGTTAAACCTGTTTAAATGTTCTGTATGTATGAGCATCTGACATGTTAAGTTCTAGCTCATGGTGCATGCCGTACATTGTTTGAGGTGGTCACTACCTGATGGATAGGAGGGTGGAGGAACCTTTAAAAGAAATGTACCACTTTATCAGAAATGTATAAAAAATGTATTGCTTTAGCACTGGATTTTTGTTGATTGTTTGACAGATGTGTCATTTTGGATTGATAATGCAATTTAAAAGGAAGATTTGTCACGTTTTTATTTGTAGTGAAATTAAAACAATGAATACCTAGGAAATTCAAGCAGCAACAGTTTAATTGTGCAGAGAACCATCCTTAGAGCATAAGTGCTTAGACCCGAGTAATTTAGCCAAGCAAATTTGTATTTTTACATTCAACCTTTTGTTTTCAAACCCCTGCAAAGACTCTTGCACTTTTACCACAAGTTCATGTGATTTACCTTGATGTCCACCTAAACCATCTGGCTCAAATATTTGTATTTAAGGTCCTCCAGTAGCCATTACAGGACATGACTGCAGATGGCTGGCACTGGAAATCCCCTGGGTGAAGGGCAAGAAGTCAAGCGTCATGGGTCTTTGTCCTCAATCCCATAGGCTTGGACTGTGAAGAAATTACATACTTTTTTAGTTGCTATTTAACTTTTAAAGCCATTTATGTCAGAAGTTTACTGTAAAAACAAGGTATAATAACTAATTACATGTATAACCTGGGACTAGTGCACCACTTCAGTTTCATTTTTAAATATAAGGATGAAAGCATAAGCAAATATCTGAACCACCTATGAAGGTTAGTTCACCCAACAGTTTAAACTTTATTACCATTTACTCACCCTCATGTTGTTCTAAACTCATATGACTTTTTTTTTCATTGAACACGAGGAATGTTTAAGAATATTGACACTGCTCTTTTTTTCTATACACTGAAAATGAATGTTCCTCCTTAAATATTTACACTTCTACACATTCTTATGAAATATGACTGTGAAATATGACACATGCTTATGACTGTTTTCTGTCATCTGAAATCGCTTTCTTTCCAAATTTCCAAGGTGTTCCCTCTAGTGGCTAAAGAGTCTGTGGATTTTGTGAAGCCTGTGAAGGTTGTTCCCTTTCAGTCAGTCATGTTCAACATTACGTCAACGTACTGACATATGGGGTCTCGCAAGTATATGGGGTCTTCCCCGAGAAGACAGAGCCAATGACTGATTCGTCTGATGGCCACAATTGCTGCGTCACGTGTATGGGCTTAAAGCATGAGGTGTTTCATGGTTGGCTCATGCTCTCACTGTGAGCCTGTAAGACCCAAGCAGTGCTGGCTGCAAAGGCTTACAGCACCATTGGACAGGTGGCCTCTGCCCTGTACACTATAGCCATCCTGCAGGTTCACCAGACCAAAGCAATCAAACAGCTGCACAAGGGTAGTTCTGAGCCAGTGTTGATGCAGGAACTAAGCACAGTGACGGAAAACACGTCACAGCCTGATGATGTCCACCTTGGTGGTCCAGGAACGCGACCTTTGGCTAAACCTTGCGCAGAAGTGCAACGCTGACAAGGTTCACTTTTTCTACCCTCCCATCTTCCTAGTTGGCCTCTACAGCGACACTGTCAAGGACTTTGCCCAGCAGTACTCAGCAGTTCAGAAGCAGAACGAGGCGATCAGGCACATACTCCCACAGTGTGATTTCACACCGTGGCCTGGCCCACAGCCTGCTTATCGCCGAGAGTGCCCCCCATGTCACAGAGCCAGCCACAGGTAGTCGACACCTGACTACACTGCTCCTTCCTACAAAAGGAGTAATAAAGCCTGTCTTTCCAGCCGAGATAAAGTCACCATTGTGCCCAAGAAAGGAGGTGAGCTCTGGCGAATCTTGGTACTGCATGTCTTGAACCGGTCCCTGCACAAACTACCCTTCAAGATGTTCATGCAGAAATGCATTGTTTTGTGTGCTTGGCCTGATGATTGGTTCACAGCAATTGACATGAAGGACGCATACTTGTTTAAATTCTGCCCCAACATAGGCCATTCCTTCGGTTTGCATTCAAGGGTTAGGTGTATCAGTACAAGGTCTTCCCCTTCGGGCTGTCACATCAGTTGCCTCGAGTTGTTGGCAGTGCTGTTGCCTTTTACCAGTTTCATCCATTGCTTCAGAACAAGCACATGCTAGTCCGCACGGACAGCACTGTGATTGTGGCATACATCAACTGCCAAGGCAATTTATGCTCACATCACATGTCTCAATTCGCCCACCATCTTCTCCCCTGGAGTCAGCTGTGACTCAGATCACTTTGCGCTAGCTACATTACAGCTGTGCTGAAAGGTGCAACCATGCAGGAGACATACAAGTGCTGCCCATGGAGAAGGCAGACCCAGCCCTTATTTTGTTTTGTCCCATTCATGCCCTGCGCATCTATGTGGACCATATTCCTGAGCTTCAGCTGTTAAGTGCCATGCTACCTCGGAGTTAAGGCTTACTCGACTGGAGTGTTGCCTCTTCCTGGGCATTGCTTTCTCTTTAGAGCTGCAGGCTGGGTGTCACCTAACACCTTAACAAGGATCTATATATTTAGGGACAAGTCAGTATCCTCCTGTGTGTTCAGGCCCACTATGTAGTGAAATGTGCTCTGTGTCTTCACTTGCAATGCTCCCCCTTGGATGCAGGAAACAGGCATTTGTATTTCTTCACAGCAGTTTTCCACTGGTAAACGCTGCATTAAGATTCCTCCAGCAGTCATTGGCGAGAAGGCTCAGCAGAGGAGCCTCATGCTAGTTCCAGTATTTTTGGGCATGACCATGGTGAGCCTTTGTACTGGGCTAGGTGCCTCATATGTAGTGATTCCCAGCATCCTCAGAAAATTCTACACATGCACTGTGGAGAGCATCCTGACTGGCTGCATCACCGCCTGGTTCGGAAACAGCACCGCTGGCAACTGCAAAGCTCTGCAGAGGGTTGTGCGCACCATATTGTTGGAGGTGAGATTTCCTCCCTCCAGGACATCTACACCAGGTGGTGTATAAAGAAAGTGACTCCAGCCACCCGTCCCATAGACTGCTGTCTCTGCTGCCCTCAGGAGGACATCTCCGCAGCATCCAATCCCGCACTAGCCGACTGAGGGATAGCTTTTTGCCTCAGGCTATCAGGCTAATGAACAATAAAAACGAATACATCCCACAGCATACACCCACTATACGGCATGCCATGCACTGCACTTTGCACAAACTTTGTCTATGCATAATCTGCTCAACCTGCTAATACATAAAATAAGCTCAACCTGTACTTGTACTACCAAATGGAAGTATGTCAATAGTACACCGAATGCACTGAATATATGGTTGTGTATATTACACATTGTTATATTGTACATTACCTATTGTATATTACTCATTATATTATAATACTCATTGGTATATTACACATTGTTCAATGATTCCAAGATCTGTACAAATCTGTAGTTATGTAAAGTAGTGTCTATATGTAAATTGTTTCGGGAGGTGTGTAAAGGTACTGTGATTTCAATAATTCCAAAATCTGTACAATCTGTAGTTATGTTAAGGTATTGTCTATATGTAAATTGTCCTTGTGGGTATGTAAAGGTACTGTCTATATGTAAATTGTCCCTGCACTGTCTGGAGCACGCCCCCAAGAATTTCACTCACCTAGGCACAGGTGCTATGGTGATGTGACAAAAGTAATTTGATTTGAGATTATCTGATAATGTGAGCCGCTTACAGATCAAATCTTACACCCCTCGATCTAAATCTAAGCTGCTCCAATCATATTATGTCACCTAAGATCTTCAACAACTTCAACAGCTGTGTTGTTGAGAATGTCTTGACCAGCTGCATCACTGTGTGGTATGGCAGCACTACAATAAGGGATCGCAAACGTCTGCAGAGAGTGGTGAAGACTGCTAAGAAGATCATCAGGACTCCGCCGCAGAGTCCTGCGGTGGTAAAGGAGTGCGAACAGTCCGTGCGAACAGGAGTGCGAACAGCCCTGAGGGCAGGAGTGTGAACAGTCCGTATTGTGGGTGGGTTGGGTCCTTAAGGATGGAGGCAGCTCTCCTGTGGACTCTGCGGTGGTAAATAGTGCAGGATTTCCAGACTAAGGAACTTCTTCTTCCCCTCAGCCATTAGACTTTAAATGGGTAGCTAGTGGACACAGACTAGTCTCACATATCTCATAGAATAGATGGACTGAACTGCTACAGCTCAATTTGCACATTTGTAAATGTTACTGCTGCTATTTCTTATCAAGTAGCTTCATTTCGATTTGCACATTGTTAAATGTGACAGCTGCTATTGTTATTGTGTAGTTATACTCAATTTGCTACAGGCTACTGTACTATTGTTTTTGTATTTGTTATTGTTTTTGTTCTGTACATAAGTCAATATTGCACATAGATATATACTTCATATTACTGCTACATGTGAACACATTACTGTTACTACATGTACTATAATATTGTTTTGCACAAGTCAACATTGCACACTCACACATAGCCAATATATTTCTATATACATAATCTATATTTCTACTTCTGCAACATAGCTACACTTTATTATGTTTGCATTTATCTTGGCATTCAATGTGGACAGCAAAGAAAGAATTTCATTGTACAGGGAAACTTGGTTTTTCTCACTGTGCACATGACAATAAACGTTTTGAATCTTGAATTAAACATGTTTAATATTTAGGATTTTAAATAGGGATGATTGCGTCAGAACTTTCACAGTAGTCAGTGAGACGAAGGTAAACGACAGATCTTATGAACTAGTGAGTGTGAAACGGATTTGCGTTACAGCAAAACACAACCATTACAGCAGAGACACAACCATTCCATCAAAGACATGAGCAGAGGAGAAATTACCTCAGTTTTAACTGTACTGGGTGAGTGTAAAAAGATCACACTAGCCATCAAATGTATGATGCTAGCATGATTTAACATGATAGATATACTTAAATATGGCTTAAATATGGCTTATTCCTGGTGTTATGAGGTTGCTAGAGTGATCTAGATTGTTGCTAGGGTGTGGCCAGGAAATTGCCAGGGCAATGTGGATGACATATGTTTTGTAAAAATGAATATGTTTTTGAGAAAATGAAATCCAATATGTAAACAATTTTTTTTCATGTGGCCAAACTGCAAACTTTCCAAATTTCCATGATAAATAAGCTCTTAAAACAGTTTAGGGTCAATTTTATTTCTAGAATATAATCATTTGTAGGCAGTTTTACTATCAAAGGTGTGTGTGAGTGATGAAGTGAAAAGTGAAACCGGTTGAAGAGGGAGATGTGTAAAAGGACCTTCAGGTAACACAAATGATTTGTGTAAAGTGTTAATGTGGTAAAAGTTAAAAAGTTCTCCCTAAAATTAATGAGATACTTCTACTTGGAAAGTATAGTGTATAGTGTGTTTGTGCATTGCAATTATGTATCATCAAAATAATAAAAAACGACATGGATTCTCTTTATTATAACTCTTTCTTTTACATTTATTGTTTTGCTCCTACTTTTCCAGCAGCCTACACCATGTACATCGGATCAGTTCATACTTATATCTTTTTGCCAGTTGGGGACCATGATGCCCTCTGGCCACAATAGAGCGGTCAGAGTTTGATGGAGCGCCTGTCTGCTAAACTTTAATAACTGCTTTTTTTATAGCTGGAGAGAAAGTCATAGATTTCCAGTGTTTATCCCTCAACTCCACTAAACTCAGCCTGTATATCTACAAGCAGGCGATGGCCCTAACTTCACAATGGGGTCACAGAGGGGTAGTCTTCACCAATAAAAAAAAAATCACAAGCCTATTGACAAGGTTCCTTGCAATTTTTAGATATATTCAACAATATTTTCAGACGTCAAAAACTTTTAACAACTTGTGTAGTAAAATCAAAGACTATAAACTTTAATATGCTTTATGTGAAAAGCAATATTATTCATCCACAAATTACTTTTTATTGTCTCTTAGAAAGACATTTTTAAATAGAAATAGAAATTGTAAGTCAACACAAGATGGTATTGGCAACATGTTGTATTTCTGTAATAGATATATTTTAAATGAAGCTGGAAATTCAAAATGCAGGGTAGAACTTGATTTTATTCATTTGGAGTTGAATAGAACATGCACAATGTTGGGATATACAGTATTACAGCAAAGAAAGGTACTTAGAGGAGGGTTGTTGAAAAAAATGATTAGTGACCTCAGTTGAAAGGAGTTTTAGAATATTAAGAATGACAATAAGAACACAAAGAAAATAAAGGAATTTTGTCATAAAATATTATTGAATACCTATAGTGATACATTATGACAGATTTTTTATTTAACAATACGTGGAATTTGGCTTTCTGCAAAGACCATAAAAGAATCATGATACATTTGACTTTTAAATGTAATAAACGATCCTTTAAAAAAGAATGCCTCAAATATATCAAGAGCACATTAATTTGACTAACACTTGCAAATCAGAAACATATGTCCTGTGAAGTGCCAGAGACATAGCAGGACATTTACCCTCAATTAGCCAAGAGTTCATCTGCTTATCTGTATTAATCAGCAACCCACTGACCTTTCCAACAGTCCCTGCCTCTGTCTCCCCTTCATCCATTCCATTCTTTTCGCAGACACACCTGACCCACTGAAAGTCAGATTTAGTCAGATATAAATCTATATTTTATACATTTTGAAATTATGAACATTTATATTCCTGTTTATAAGGTTTGTGAGATGATGGGGAACTCGACACTGCATCTGGTTTGATGCTACAAGGGAAAGCAAAACCAACTGTGCAATGCAGAGTTACGCGGCTGCCACATGATAAGCACCATAGCACCATATGAAGCACCATAAACATAGTGCAATAATACTCTTTTGGTGCACTGCTGATGACAAAAAGACCTGTTTCGAACCACTGCCCAACCAAAAAGCCCTTTTAAAAAAAAGTTTACACTAGACACACAGAAACCAGCTTATCGCTAGGTTCTACCATTCAAGACTCCCCTTAGTCACCCAGAAGATTGAAAAGCTGAGGACCCTGTATCATCCCCCTGCCAAAAGAGGACAGTGCAACTCTGCCAATCTGGAGCCGGACTCGGCTGTGGGAGTCAGTATTAAAAATGCTGGCTGCAGCCATATAAATAAACCCGATATAAATCGCCACAAGAGCAGAAACCACCACCAAACTCCCAAGGCAGTGCTAGAAAGGAGATAAAATAGGGTCTCCCCTGTTCAGCAATAACAGGCCATCACACCACTGGAGACTCTGCCCTCTAGGTGCTCTTCTGACTAGGAGAGCTTCAGGGAATAAGAGAGCCCATATTGGACTCAGCTCTTAATTTGACCCTTCTTCTAAGGTAAGCCATGCAATGTTGGCTCCAACCAATTAAAATTGTGGTCCCAGATGGAAACCTAAACTCCAAATATAGAATGAGGGCTGAAAAACATACTGGCAAGCAAACTCTTCCTTGAGAGGAAATCAGAGAATAGGTTCCTCTCATGATCTTGTGAGTATCCGGGAAACTCCTGTAATACAACAATGGTTGTATGATTGATGAGCATGGTTGTATAAAACAGACATCAAAGCAATCCTTAGGAGGAGTTTGAACCAAAAATATGTTCTTTCCCTGATCTACATGACCTGGGACAGCCTGTAGAAGTGTTTAAGGTGTTTAACCCTGGTATATCCGTCTAGTGACGGCTTATAACCAGGACATGCCACAAGCCTGCCATGAAGCACTCTAACAGGGAGTGTCACAGCTCTCATTTGGAGTAAGACAGAGGCTCAACCCAGCAAACTTCTAGCTGAAGGAAGCCTGCCAGTAACAAGCTATGACTCCTCAGCACAGCTATTCTATACAGATAAGGTTTTACGGGGGCTGCGATGAACTGTGAGAATAGGCAAAGATTTTATATAGGCTACCATGGTCATCACTGGTCCATTAGTCAGGCCCTGTTTAAGTGTTAATGCAACACTACAGGTCAGGGAAATAAAAAAAGAGTCAGACAGGGCAACTTCCTCACTCCCATACAAGCCCCAACCCAATTGTCCTTGACATCTTGCCTTTTTTCCAGAGCATCCAGGCCGAGTATAGGGCCATCAGATGAGGACTTCGACCACTGCAGGACATATTTTTAAAAGCCTGAAACTGCCTAAAATCCTGAAACCTCTTTTCTAAACTTCTCGAACACCATCTGTACAAATGAGTCAAAAAGCTCAAGATAGCTAACTCTGGACATGCTAGAGAGCTAAATCTAGAGAGCTAAATTTGTGGAGAATGACACAGATTGAGTGATGACACAGATTGAGTGACGCCGCTGATCCAAGTCCTTGAGCAGGTTGGATTGGTATGCCTGTAATATGGCCATCATATACAGTGCAGTTGCATATGCTCTGACATTCAGATGCATTGAGACCCGCAATGGTCCAACTGACAGAGTCAGAATTTGCAAGGATAAAGCTCCGCCCACTGAGAAATCCCCTGCAACTGTCTTGGTAACAGAAAGCATCCCCACATACACGTGCTCTCGCATTCCCTTCAAATTTGTATATTTCACCTACAATGGTCAAGAAAGGGAAGGCATGTATACATGTATATAAAAGTAAATTACTTAGTTATTTAAAACTATTTCTAAGCACATTGTATGCATATATTTATGATACAGATACGTAAATCATCATGTAAAAGTACCTACTATAAAAGTTTACACATCTAATGTCAACATAACCTATATGAATTACTGTTACCACAGACACTGTCTCTTCTAGTGTATGGCTGCAAGGTGACAGCATGTCATTTTTATTCACTTTAAAATTCACTTTAATTTTATTCACTTTAATTCACATCCTAAATACTGAACTGTCCATCTGTGGGCTTTGAAATCCATGACTGACCCCTGTCAGCGTGAGTTACTATGTGAGGTGAAAGCGGGAACAGTGCACTGATACAGCGGCAGCTGAAACCTGAGCTCTAGCTATAATAGGCTATACACTAGGACCTTATTAGGTCAAAGCTGGTATAATGCCAATAATCAATAAGTGCCAAAGTGTCTTTGCATTAGATAAAAGCTGGTATGGTATCTTTGACACTTTGATTATTGATTAAATTAAATTTTATATTTGTAGTGCTTTTTACAATGTTGGATTGCTTCAAAGCAGCTTTACATATAATGAAAAATAAAACACAAGAAAACAGAAAAAAATGTCAGACATGTACAACAAAGAAAACAGAATACATGGTATTATTGCTTTTTAAACAATTGTAATTGTTTATTACAGGATATTAATAAATAAGTATATTAATAAAACTAATTAGGTTTGTAGTTGGTTTATAAATAAAGAGTTGACTGAACTAATGAAAAGTACCAGACATTTGCACCATTCTAATAAATGGATGTGCATTAGAAATACCTGTCATTACGTGCAAAAGCTTGTATCCCTCTTGCTGGCCTAAGACTGGGTAATGTATTTATTCAGATTGCCTACTAAAACAGTATACACTTCTGAGACTATGCAACATTTAGTCGATTAACATGATAGATGATAGGTATAATATTAAGCAAGCAATGTCGTTCCAGTTTACATATGGTGCATAGAGAGAAGATAACATTTTACAGGACAGGGGATTTGCAATAATATCATAAAATACCTAACATTACACAATAAAAGAGAATGGGAGACCAAAAAAATAGCGAAATAGTAGAGTCTTGAGGACTATAATTAGATCATTATGCTAGAAGAAATATTAACAAGTTACAAAACCCTATGCTTTAAATGTCAGGTTAAATGTCACCAGTCTCCCAGTAAGCAAGCCAACAGGGCAAGGAACCAAAAGTTCAATGATGTATAGATGGAGAAAAAACCTTGGGAGAAACCAGGCTTAATTGGGAGGGCCATGTGTCTCATTGGGCCTCGAAAAAATGTACAACTGAGCATCATCACCATAACAATAAAAACTAACTCCATGTCTCTTAATAATTGCTTCCAAAGGCAGCGTATACAGGGTGAAAAGCAGAGCCCCAAGCACTGAGCCCTGCGGCACTCCATACAGAACTTGTGATTGATATGACACCTTTTCACTCACAGCAACAAACAAACATATTTACAAGATAAATATGATTTATACCAGTGCAGTTGCAGTCATGCCAACATAACTTTCAAGCCTATTTAAGAGATGCAGCCACGATCAGCCGATGAGAACAAATCATTTGTCACTCTGATGAGTGTAGTCTGTATACTTTTTGATGGTCTGAATCCTGACAGGAAATTCTTGCAGATACAATTTCTTCCCAGAAAAGAACATATCTGTGACACTACCTTTTCCAGTACCTTTGAAATAAAAGGCAAGTTTGAGATGGGTCTGTAATGTCAGGAGGATCTTTAATGTTAGGAAGCATCTCTTTCGACAGGCTGGTAGGTTTAGGATCTTGCATACATGTTGTTGTTTTAGATGATTTAATTATTTTTGACAGTTCATCCCTACCTATAGTAGAAAATGACTGGAGTTGTTCATTTAGCAAATCATGATGTGCCATCTGAAGTAATTGTGTTGCAGGCATTTGCATGTTTATGATTTATTTCTCTGACAGTATTTATTTTGTTATTAAAGACATTCATAAAATAATCACTGCTTTGACATTGACAACTGTCAGAAGCATTTATTTTTGGCTAATTTAGCCACTGTATCAATTAAATATCAATGGCTTTTTTTTTTTCTCCTAAAAGTTTTCAAAGTTAAGAACTGGCAATAATAATTTGATACATTTATTATTGATGAGATGGTTGAATAGGCATATCAAACAGTTAAAAATGTGTATGATTCAGTATCTTTGTTGATATGGTGGACGTTAATATGTAATGTATTGCTATCCCAAGGTTTACCTGACATCCAGCTAACACAAGTGACTGTGTCTGCCGAATTGTTTTCCTATTTCTTATTTTCTCATGCTGAAAGTCTAATGTGACCATAGCATTAGGCATGCTTTGTCAGACTATATGTCCTTACTGAAGTAGCATTAAATGTCAACTGTAAGTTCCTGATTTTACTCAAATGGCTCCAAGCAGGACCTTTTCTTAGGTCTGCACAGTGTCTTAATAATAAGGAGGTTAATTGTTACGTCTGAGGTTTCCGTACCGCCTCCTCCTGGCCGTCAGCAGGAACTGTCGCCTGAGTATTAATCATTAAAACTGGGACTGACCACGCCCCTGCCATGCCACCTGTTCCTCATTCAGGTTCATTAAGACTCTGTATATATACTGCATCAGGAACTTTGTATCTTTGCGAAGTCTTGTTTACCTCGGTTGCAATTCTGAGCGTTAATTATTCTGATCTGATTCTTGTTATTACTCTGGACTGTTTATCGACCTCTGATTGTTTGCTGCCTTCCTTGTTACTCTGCCTGGTTATTGGATTACCCCTTTGTGTTTGCTGCCTGCCCACGGCCCCTGCCTGTACTACGGATTATTCTTGTTGTCTGCCGCCTGCCCACGACCTCTGCCTGGCCCTTGTTCCTGATTCTGGTTTGCTCATTGATATTTCTGTTTGCTGGTGTTTGACCCTTGCCTGTTTATACTCTGTGGTTAATAAAGCTGCAAATGGATCCCAGTGAACTCATGTCATCATTACACTGACCATGACTTATTGAGGAATTTGCACTGCAAAGCTTATCATATATCAGATGGCTTCCATTAGACAAGCATTTAAGATATCAAAAATAACCATGGCATTATCCTGACATGTACCATAGCAGTGCCATGGCATTCTGTGACGCACCTTGAGGGATCATATAAAGATCACAGACCCGAAACATAGTAAAAGTTGTTATACTATTGGGCACACTAAAGCAGTGATCATAAGGACAAGTAATACCCACTGCAGGGTCCTGTTTTGCTCAAATTATTGGAGGAAATGTCTGGTTATAGGTAATAGCTATACATCAAAACAAAAACAAGTTTATGTGCTTAGCAGAGTTAGACGTCAATGGACTAGGACACTTTTTTTATTGTCAAAAAACAGATTTTTTTTATCAACTTTTATTGACTTTATATCAACATTTGTATTCGTGCAGGTAACCATGAGAAAAGAAATGTAAGCTTTAGAGCAAGTTCTGCCAGAGAAACTCTAATGCTACGTCATGCATTACAAAGTTCTAGCCAATCATCACTCAAGACTTGGTATATATAAGAGCTGTACTCACTTTATCTTTGCATTCGTCTATATAGACGCTGACTTTAACCACCATGCTTCCTACCACCACCAGGTCAGTCTCTGTCCATTCAACCTGGGTAGGCCCTGTCTATGGATGGGGCTTACGCCAAAGAACTTTATCATTTAATGTATTTGCTATGATATGCTGATTACTTGTTAAATAAATATTATTTAAATGCTCTCCTGCCTCCGGAGTCTTTATGGTAGAACCTGTAAACTTTGAGTTTTGTTTTAATAGTTGATTAATTAATTTGAACCAGGTGGTCAACGTCTCTAAACATGAAAGATTTTTATTAGGAAAATTTGGGTCTGAGAAAAACTGCCAGAGAAGTGGTACAGTGACAATGTGTATGTGTATAATAAATTAAAAGAATTACTTAAAAAAAATTACTATTTTAAACTTATTTCACAAAATCAAAATGAACTTCAACTTCATTTATTTATATTTATACAGCACATTTATTATTTATATAGCACACTTAAATTTGCCCAAAGTGCTTCACAAAATCAAGGATAAAACAAAATACACACACAAACTTACACACGAGTAAAACAAACCTTCCCTAATTATTTATTTTTAATTAATTATTAATTATTTAATTCCCTAATTAAACTTTCCCTACTTCAAGGCTCCTGCGTGGAGGTGTAGACTGGCTGCTCAAGAAGCGTTCATCCAGCAGGCTTCTTGGCCGCACAGTCTGTGACTCGGCGGGCCAAACTAAACGTAGCTTAGCCACTGCTAAAGTCACTACCTCCAGCAGCTCCTCATACTTAGGGGACACAGAGGGTTCCTCAACACTCTCTACATCCAGTTCGTCAGTTGATGAGAGGCAGAGTGATGAGCTCTGCCCCCGGGGGTGAAGAAACCGCAGACCAGGCTTCCACACCCAGGAAGAGAGCAGATGATGTAGTGGGTAAGGAATGAGATAGGGACGAGCCCGTCTCAATTCCCTCCATTAGATCAATCTGCGATTCCCATGAATGCAACCGCCGCTCTGCCTCAACAGCAGCAGGGCCAGCACAATGGGGAACGCTAGTGAAGGCTCCCCCCTCAAAAAAAAGCCTTCCAGGAGTGAAAAGAGCGCATTGAGAGGTGCCCACAATGCACACAGTCAGCCCCCTCAAGGGCTGACTCAGCATGCTTCGCTCCCAAACAGACAACACATAAAGCATGTGTATCCCCACCTGTTATAAAGCACGGGCAGGGAGAAACACACGCTTTAAAGCGTTGCTGCTTATTTTCACAAATGCCCCTAGTCTTTCACTTCACCTTTGGCATTCTAACTGAAATGCTTTCCCTAATATAGACAAGAAAGACAAACAATGGACAGTACAATGTAACACAGAGCGCTTTGCTGAATGAACGAAGCTAACCCGAGTTGCTCAGCGCACATGCTTTTAAGCTTCCTGGTCGCCCCCCGATTGGATGGATTTCACACGTGATTCAGAGTGCATAAAAGCTGGAGGCATTCCCAAAGCGTTTCAACGCCGCTTGAGTTCCTGAAAGGGAACTGTTTTTTTTTACTTCCAAATTAATCTGTTTCTCAAAACTAAGAGAAGAATCTATTATGATACCAAGATTTCTCACCCTGTCTTTTACTGTCATTTCTAAGGGGGCAAGAGCGTTGGCTTCTTCTCTTTAGCCTTAAAAGGGCCAAATATTATGATCTCCGACTTTTTTTCATTAAGCTGAAGAAAATTTTTTGAGAGACAACCTTTAACCTTAACCCCACCTCACACTCCAGCCAGTTTAAAAGAATAGAATGATGTACAGCGTCAAATGCGGCATAGATCTAACATAATCTAACATAATTAAAACGGAAGCCATCCCAGAATAAACCGCTAATAATAAATCATTTAACATTTTAGCAGAGCGGTCTCAGTACAATGACCAGCTCTGAAACCAGATTGAAATTTATCCAGGAGATCATTCTCCCACAAAAAAGGGATGATTTAAGTCAGAACTTCCTTCTCTAAAACTTTAGATAAAAATGGAAGTTTAGAAATGGGACGGAAATTGTGTGTTAAACTCTGTAACCTCAAAGCCAGGTTTTTTGATTAAAGGAGAAACCACTGCTGTTCTTCTATGGCTGGAAGGGAAACCTGATCAGAACAGTCAAATGTACAAGAATGTAGCGTAGGTGTCATAAGCGTGGGCTTCTGGAGCGAGGAGGAAACAACGTTGAATCTTTTCAAACGTGTTTAATATATAAACCCATACAAAAGGTACAAGAAACCAGGAACAAAGAACACCCAATGACGTAATGACGATACCAGACAATAACGAGGGGACATGAAACAACTTATAAAGAAAACTAATCAAGAACATACAGGTGAAGGGCATTTAAAAAAACAGGAACAGGAAAAACCAAATATGGGCATACCCCCTCCCGGAAGGTGTGACCTCACGCCAAAAAGGACTGGAGGGGGGCAGACACAGTCTCGGAGGAGGCCACACAGGGACCAGGGTGAAGACGATGGAGGGAGGAGCCATGGAGGAGACAGGAGGAAGCCGAAGCAGGAGGAGTCAGAAGGGACCCAGGCCACAGCCATGGTGGTAGCGCACGGAGGAGTCGATGGAGGACGAAGGATTGACGACTCCTGGGGGCCAGTCAATGGAGGCAGAGCAGGTGAAGGTGGAGCCGGAGGAGGAGACAGAGAGCCAATAAGCCAAGGTGACATCCGGAGGGCCAAGGCGGAGCAGATGTCACCGGCGACTGAGGTGAAGCTAGGGATCCGGAAGGCCGCGGTGGAGCCGGTGCGGCCAAGGATGGAGGAGGAGCCAGAGGGAAGGAGAAGCCTGACAGAGCCGGTGGGATGGATCGACGAGGAGAAGCCGGAGGAGTGGAGTCCAGAGGCGGCGGATGGTCGACAACTGACCAAGGTGGAGCCGGAGGGACAAGGAAGCCCGGTGGAGCTAGGGGACTGATGGGACCGGGCGGAGACGAGGGAGCTATGAGGCATGGCGGAGCCACAGGGTCGGAGGGCCGAGGTGGAGTTTAGGATTCAGTGGCTGGAGGTGACGAGGAGGGATCCTCCAGCCATGACAAGCTGGCAGCTGGCAGACCTGCGGCTCAGCCACTGCACCGATGGCAGGCTAAGGGTGAGCAGAGGGGCTGTCAGCCGACAGTGGTGGAGAGGCCGGTATACTGCAGCAGACTGGAGAATCCAAGAGAGGGGGGGTGGGTGGGAGATCTTGAACAAGCACAATTATCTGAATAAAAGTCTATAAGGTCCACTGCAGGCTCACCCTCAGTGCTGGTGCAGTGGGCGGAGCCTCCCTCGTTATCTGCTGCGGGCTCTGATGCCGGCTCACAGACCTGGTCTGACGTAGCCGACTTGGGCTTCATGGCGATCCGCGGCTCTGTCGCTCTCTTCCGCGATGGCTCCTTGGTCACCTGGGGTTCGAACTCCCTCTCAGTGGTGGCTCTACACTCTGGGATGATGGAGGGCTGGGCACTGGGTCCGGAGTGAGACTGGCATCCGCCGTGATGATCTCGATCGTCATAGGTGAACCGCAGGACACCAGCACCCACTCGATATTATCCAGGAGGCTCTCTCAAGGACCGTTCCCGGACAGCTGCGCTTTGGTGGTCTTGTTTAGTCCAGAGTAGAAAAAGCCGCAGAGACTCCAGTCCGGAAGGCGCGAATACTCCGAAAGCAATATAAAGTCGTTGGTGTGGTCCTTGAGAGAGTGTTTCCCCTGCTCCAGCAGGAGGAGGAGAACGGACGGGTCATTCATTGAGAGGGGAAAACAAAACACTGGGGAAAAAACGGAAAAAAATCAACTCGGTTTAAAAAAATAAACCGTTACTGTTTACGTCTGGTATTCTGTCACAAGCGTGGGCTTCTGGAGCGAGGAGGAAACAACGCTGAATCTTTTCATACATGTTTAATATATAAATCCATACACCCAACTACGTAATGACTATACCAGACAATAAGGAAGGAACATGAAACAACTTATAAAGAAAACTAATCAAGAACATACAGGTGAAGGGCATTTAACTAACCAGGAACAGGAAAAACCAAATATGGGCATAAACATGGGGGGAACCAAATAGACAGGGGTGAAACAGAACTAGACATGGGGAAAACCAAATAGACAGTTCACAGGGGACGTGACAGTAGGAAATTCGAAAACAGTATTGGAGGGGACAATCTCTTTCCTAATATTGTAAATTTTTCTCACAAAAAAGTTCAAGAAATCCTCACATGTAAGAGAAGTGGAATCTAAAAAGGCTTGTTATAGCTGGGTTTAGCACAGAGTTTATTTTGCTAAACAAAGCTTTTGGACAATGGGCAGTTAATTAATTACGTCTGAAAAATATTTTGTTCTTGCCACTTTGACTGCACGCTGGTAAGTACTAGGAGTATCTTTTAGCATCTCATAAGAAATCTGTAATCTGTCTTTTCTTCATTAAATATGGTAGCACTCTTTTGTCACAAGACATGAAACAACTAATGAGATTCGAAGTTATTGACACAAAATGCCTGGTGGGGACAACAGCACACCAGAATCCCATGCCAGTCTGTTCAGTAGGCTTGTCAGCTAAAGCTAAGTCCTTTGTTTAAATGGCTTCTTATCTTAAGGTTTTCTATATGCTCATTCACAGGCCTTCACCTTGAGCAATGATGCTTGACTAAGCAGCTGCAATCAGCATTCAGTATATGCAGGTACATAACCTGAATTCATTTTCTCTAGAAGAGTCTTCACTTGAGACCCCGTGCATGATCAGAATTCATTGTCCAAGTCAGAATATATTAACAGAAACTTTTTGTAAAATAAAACTTCCTTTTAGCTATTCCTGCTTTCCTATTTAGGACTACTTACTATGCACATCCTCACAGAAGTGGCTTACCACAATGCTAATCCAGTATTACTGAAATTTGTTTATTCCCTACTTTTTTATTATCGTTCACGTTTATTTCCACAGTAGATTCACACTACAGTCAACATTTAATAAATCTTTGGAAAAGTTATAAGGGGACTAAAGACTTGATCTTTGAAAAAAAAGCTTTGGGATAGTCAGATGTTCCTTGTAGTCAATGTAGAGACAACAATGTAGTGAAAACACTGATGACTTAGTGTAATGTTAAACCATTTACAAATTGAACTAACCTCCAAATCTGGTGTAAAGTGTTAAATGTGTAAAAAAAAAAAAAAAAATTAAAAGCTGAGCCAAGGCATACACAAATGGCCTAAATAATAATTTAATTCAATGTAGAGAATCAAATGTTAGACAGAATACCTTAGCTATATAGCTTATAAGTACCATAGTGTCACAGTGGTGTATACTAATCCAAGGAGGCACACAAAGAAGGTAATATCAAAAGGTACTTTAATAAAAACAACCATTAACAGATAAAAACAACCATTCGCTTTGCTTTATATATATAACGGCAAAGCAAAGAAAATTGGCCTTAAAAATAAGCTCCAATAGAAACTTGCAAGTGGAATTTGCATGATAATCTCCGCCATGGATATCCAGGTACAAAAGGGAGATGGTGTGCGCCACTCATTCAGGTTTGTGTTAAGGAACCACGATGTGCCTGGCTGTCAGTTGTCAGTTCAGCATTGTGGCAGCATTATGTATGAAATCTCTGCTCCCTGATGGAAGGAATGAGACGTTGTTTTCCTCCATCATGGAGCAGAGATTGCTTACATTACCGAGACTTTCCCTTTCTGTCACTCACTCAACATTGTGTTGATGTAGTGACACCTGGGGTCCCTATACTAGCTACAATGGCTAAACCGCACTATGGTCTCAAGTGGCGCAGCTGCCAGCAAGCATAGCATACCTGAGCAAGTCGTTGCGGAATCCATAACCTTCAACGCACTGAAAGGTGATATGGTAACCTTACCAGAGAGACAGAATACAAGAAAGGACCAGGTTGTTTAGAACATCTTTAAGTCACATTCCCTGCAACTGCAAATATCAGAGTATTTGATGGCAGTAAAGCACTGACATTAAACAGTTAGAGTTAAGATTCTGCATTGATAATAAGCTGACTTCATACTACACAGCACAAGACAGAAGATTATTGCTGTTTATACAATAATGTTTTAAAAATATTGTTTGATATATACATTTTTTTAAAACTATGACACATGCTGTCTGTGCCAAAAACCGAAAGATTAATTCATCCATTAATGACATCAATTTGATTATTGTCACGCCTTACTGGGTCGCTGCCCTACAGTTTAATTCAATTAATTTCATACAGATCATTGGGTAAATGTATTTAAATTACTATTAAAGTTAACTTGCAACTCTCAAGTTGTACTAAATTCACACGCACACTCCATGTTGGGTTGTGCCCCTTCAAGAATGCGATGCTTTAGAGCGTATGTAATTCTGAATCATTCAAGTAGAAGAAAACCGACGCACAGCACAAGATTTATAGTTAAGACTTTAAACGATCAAGTAACATCCAAATTGCTTTACATTCTTTATTCTTTCCTGATCCCAGCRTGGTGAGCATGTTTTATTGTTGTTTACAAGTCATTTGTAGTTCATGTTAAGGTTTATGGAGATCGCTGTGGATAAGCGTCTTAACGCCAAATGTGTTGAAGTTGTATTTTAAAATATTTATTCAAATAAATACTTTAAAATAACTTGAGTTTCAGCCTGGTTTAATATCATTTATATGTATACAAATGTATTTGATCAAATTAAGTTGTAAAATAATAGTTTAGACATTTCAATGGAATGGATTTTTAAAGATATCAACAAAAAACGGGCAAAAAACTTCAAACGCGATTTTCTCAGGTTTTCAATTTGAAAAAAAAGGTAGACGACAATAATTAAAATGGGTATATCGTTAAAACCATTCAAGATATGGCTTTGACTATGATATAATTTTAAAGCTTTTGGTCTCCTCTTTCCATTGATACCAAAATCTAAATTTTGAAATTTGCGACATCCGACTCTGGCCGACGATTTTGCCAGATCGGGTCACATATAAACTTTTAAATTCTACTGATCAGCTACAGTGGTTATGGTCCTTAATGGTCCTCAGAAGCTAAACGTTCACTTTGATCAGAAAATTCTGACCAGTTGATAATACCCAGATTTTTTATAATCAAGCGTGGGTGGTATCCTTTTCATATTTGGTGGACAACTCTGGAACAGTTTTCCCAGGGTTGTCTGGGAGACAGATACACTATGTCAGTTTAAATCTAGATATAAGACCCACCACTTTAATCTGACCTACACATAGTATCATGGATTTATCACTGAAATCCCTGAAGAAATTGTTAGGTTGCATTAATTAGATAAACCGGAACTGGGGACACTTCCTACAAGAACAGATGTGCTGGCCCTACACTAAGTCTGTCTAGCTTTCATTTCCCCAAGATCCTGTAGTCAGCTGGTTCTAGACTTTATCATGACCAGATGGTGGGGAGACGGCATAGGAAGACCCTGAGATAGATTACTGGGATCTATCTAAGCCTTGTTAACTTCTTTATTTTTGCTCTCTGCCTTGTCATAGCTTTGCGATGTTATGACTGCAATTAGTAACATGTTTCTGTCACCATCCCTTTTTGTAACATTCCTCAGTGCTTGATATATTGTCACAAAATCAGATCCAACAGTTTTAAATCGATATATAATTATAACTTATTATTATCAGCTTTCCGTTTATATCCAAGAAAGTTTGCAGCTTTTACGCACCAGAGGAGAACTGGCCCTTCCGGTTGAGCCAGGTTTTTTTTCTCAAACTTTGCCCTGTTAGCTTGCTTGGAGACTGCTGACATTTAACTTGGCTAAGCACTGTAAATTGTTAATATTGCTTCTAGCCAAATGATATAATTACAGTACTAAAAACTATTTTGTTATGTCTTTGTCTTCAATTATCTTTGATTCTCTTTTATTGTTTAATGTTTATGTATTTGTGTTGTATATATATTTGGTGTATTTTTTTCATACATACATAGACTAAGCAAAATGTTTGGTGTTGCTGAAGCAGCACCATATAAAATAGCTCTCAACACAATCTTAAAAGTGTGCAACTGAGCAAATGCAGGACAATATTAAATGTTTTTTTCTATGATTTTTTTTCTTTCTCATTCTTTGTTTGTTTCTCCCTGTCTAATCCACAGACACGTTTCAGAAACTTAAATTTTATTCTTTTTGCAACTCACTTTTGCTTCTCTCTCTTTCTCTTGCTTGTCAGTAATATTGTCTGCATCAGCTGTGTAATGATCAGTAGAATTTTCTTCAGCCTGGAAACGTCTTGTGTCTTGTCAGTGAACCTTCTATCCATGATGCGTCAGAAACATGCAATTACAGGGCTTTTAGCAGACCCTTCTTTCTCAAACACAATTTCTAACTTTTTTTCTCAGAGGCCATAGAGTTAAAGCACTTAGGAAACCTAACCCACTGTTTACTTTTCCAAATTGTGGCACAAAAGACAGAGTTTTGGGTGGTAGTTTCAAACTTTATTATTTAGAGACTATTTTTTTCTGCACTCTACTCCAAAAAATAACTAGACTGCCCCCTCCCCCAGCTCCTGGAAATAAGAAAGAGAAAACAATTAGCAAGGGTAAAAATGAACACAATTAACAAGAGCAATATATAAACAAATTAACCAAACAAAAACAAACAAATTCAATTTCAACCAAGCAGAAAAATCTGATGCCACAAAATGGCAAGCCCTTAAACCTGGGAGCCCAAATGCTAATCCAATCAAGCACCACAATGTATCTAGGTCACTAAGAACATTCAATCAACTCTTGGAATTGTAAGTTAGGATATTTCTTTTTTTTCACCAGGCTTAAGTATCCAAAAAAAAAAAAAATGGAAATAATAATAATGATAATAATAAGCAAAAAAAAGGAACAAAAAAAGACAAAACACAAAGATTACTAGTACTACTATTACTACTACTAATAATAATAATGATAATAATAATAACAACAATAATAGAAGAAATAAAACAAACAGCAAGCAGGCAACATATTTTTATGCCGGCAGCAAAAGTAAAACACCACAACACTCCAGCGTAAATGGCTCACCAAGTTGTACAATATAGATTAAAAAGTAACAACAAGCAGCAAAGCAAAACAGCAGCCATGCAGCAGCAGAGCACAATGTGGCGCACCAATAGATTAGTTTAAACACAAACATGTGGAAGCCACCAATCCAGCAAATCAATGCTTTAAGAACTGGAGAACAGCTGCAACATACGCATGCAATTATATAAACAGTCCGATAGGCAGAAATGCCATGCCAACAAAGAAAACAAATCAGCCACTCGATGCAACCAGGGAGCATGTGAAACAGACACCAGCTCCAATAGCAGGCAGCGAAAATCAGAAAAGCGGAAAACCGCAATTAACAGAGGCAGTGATGCAACATCACGTTTCCTTAGCGATGTTGTTTTTATACCCCAATCAAATAAGGCTCACTAATGAGGGTGTGTGTATCCGTGCCACTGCCACAGGCAGCAGAGTGACACTTTATTACAAAAACTACAACACATTTAAGCTAATTCAAGAAATAGATGTGAAATACCTGTCATTGCATGTGAAGGCTCATACCCATCTCAGTGCTTTATACGCATGTAATATATCTGTAGGAGCCATTTTATTTTGCCTTATCATAAGGTTAATCTTTGAGATGTGCACCCTTTGCAGGTTAGGTGAAGCTTAAAGGTCTGGATGTGGCTTGCTGTAGTGTGGCCTGCTGGGAGCACATGGTCTTTAGACCTTGCCTTCTGTTTTTTTGTCCTCCAAAGTGGTTTGATTATTGAGTTTGCAAGAGTTTTCTTGAGTTTGCTTTTTCTTATCTTATTTTTTGTGTAAACAATATTTAATAAAACGAGATTCATCTTAAAGTGCAACTTTGTGGACAATAGATTGTTTGAAGACAAAGGAAGCGTTTAACCTCTCAGCAGACCCAAGAAGTGACTAATGGGACAATTTGATAAAGGATAGTCACTACAACAGTCTAAAGACCTGCTCTGAAAACACTTGGAAGTTGGATTGTTATCTAAATTAACTTGGATTGAGCCACAACAAAGAACAATGAAGACCAGGCTGGAGCATGCTGCAAGTTTGGTATGTAAAGTTTAACATTTTACAGCAAGCAATCATCATGTTGGATTGAAATTGTTTGAAGGAATTTGTAAATGTTTAAGTTCTAACTTAACTTTTGGAATGGAATGAGCTTGTCAGACAAAGAACAGATGGTGCTCCAACTTTTAAAGGAAGGCATTTTTCCATTATTGAACCATTGAATCTTGAACTATGCCTTAATACAAATGTCTGATACTACTAATAAAGAAGTTTTGGAACAATGTGATGTGAGTTCTCTGTACAGAGACTCTGTACAGAATATGGATGAAATTGATCGGATGCGTGTAAACAGAAAAGCTAGATTGGCTCAGCTAACACGCAGACCAAACATAATCAAAAAGTTGTTGGAAGATGAGATAAACACTGATGAAGTAAGACAAAATCTGGTGAGATATAAAGAGTTATTGGAAGAATTTAAGAATGCACACAAGTCTTGCCAGTGTTTACTGAGTGATGGGGCTTGTAAAGAAGATCATGAAAAGTGGTATCAGTGAAAGATGGATGCAACTGAAGACTTTCTGTTGTGTAAATTCTTGGTTGTCGAATACCACAGAAGTTAAAGAAATTGATGATGTTGCTCCTGCTGATAGTGTCTCTTTAGTGCCTTGTAGGACAAGGCCCGGTATGCTATATTAAAGGAGAAGCATGCACTAGAAGAAAGGGAGCAAATATAAAATATAACTAGTGGTTGTTTGTCTGATCTGTCTCAGACGCTACATATCCCCCCTTTCGCACGCTGTTGTCTGACCTGTAGACAATGGCGAGCGATGGCAAATGTGCATGATCAGACACACATCTAGCACACAAGCCATATAGATCGTGGTGGGCTCTCTGCCATTGGTGCTTTCTGGGTTGTGGTGCAACGGTGGATGCTATCTTTAAATAATACTGTGGCTGTACCAATGTTCAGGTCACAAGATGGTACAGCAGGTGTCAAGGCAGCAACAGACGTTGTGTCTTCCTAGTACTGTTCAGGTGACATCTGTTTGAGGAGCTCTTTCACTCGTGCCAGCAGCTCCTGTGATTCAGGTGTAAATGGGTCCTGCTCTCTGGGTGAGGACCCACCTTTACACTTGTTCAAATAGTCTTGAGGTGGATAACGATGCTGCTGGGCATCCAGGGTGTTTTTCCAGATGGTCTGGTCCATGGCTTCTCCCAGCAATTGGTCTGGTACCTGGGTCTGTTACCATGGCAGTGTTTCTGGTCTCTGCTGGCTGCAAGCTCTTGTGGCTTGTCATTGAAAGCCATTGGGTGTGCTTTCTGATGCCAGCTTTTGGATGTTGCAATTAAGAACTGGCCGTGTCTTGAGGGCCTTTCTTTTTGAGGTGGCTTTATGCTTGTTAAAGGCCTTCTGTGTCAGATCACGTAGGTGATAAATAGTCATTGTTTGGGGACAGGCCATGACCCCTAAATGATGACTCACAACAGGATGTACACTTCAGGGGAACAGGCTCTTAAAGTTGATGTCCTCATCCATTTCAGGTTCATCGCGAGCACCGAAGTAGGCACGCCTGAGTCAAGGTAAGCATGGGGAGTTTCCTGTCGACCCTGCTTGATGTCCAGTGCAGTGATCAGTCCATATTCAGACTCTGGGTCTAAAAATTCCTTGATGAGAGCACGTCTCAGCTGAGGGTAGTCTGATTTCACAATGTCTGTCGGTCTAGAAAGCTCTTTACTTCTGGACCTGAGGTTATCCAAAGCAGGAAGAGTCTGTCTTGGATGGTCACATTGGCCAGCATTTGCAGGTGGAAGTCAATGTCTCACAGGTAGGCATTGACATCGTGGCCTCCTGCAGGTTTTGGCATGAAGTGGTCAATAGTTTTGGAGAGCTGCTGGAGATCTTTAGGTGTCACTCCATGGGCTTTTTCAGAGTTTGTCTGGAGGAGTCCTTTTTGTTCTGTGACTACAGAGGTTCTTGGTAATCCAACTGATGATGTACAACACAGAGGGTTCTGGCTCCCCCCTTTGTAACTCTGTACTTGGCGGAGGGAGTTTGCCCTGCTGACATGGTGTGAAGAAAGGGGGAGGTTTCTCCCCACATGGTTCACTTTGCTGCATGTAAGAGTAGTTCAGCTTTCTCTGGACCATGTCAAGCTGGTCTTTGGTGCTGTCCAGCTGCTGGGTCAGAGCTTCTGTTTTGGCTCTGGATGCTTTCAGGTGGCCCTCAAAGGCCCTAATTCTGGCATCTTTATCTAAAAGTTCATACTGGGCTGTTTTTAGCAGTGACTTTGTGTCTTTTTCCAGGTCCTCTCTGGCAGCTTTTCCCAGCTGCTCTTGTTGTTCAGCAGCTTTCAGAGCATTTTGAAGTCTCTCAATCTCCTTTTGTAATTCCATTCTACCAGACGGCCTTTGTCTGTCTTGTGCCTCATTCCTTAACTGGGTAATGCCGTCTTAAGCATGTGTTAGTTCCTCTTGAGCCTCTGTGGCTCTGAGCTTTAGGTTGGGCATCTGAGACATCTTGGCACACTTGTGGTGAGAGTGGAGGCAAGCAAATAATGCAAGACCATACAAGGGAGCTAAGGTGCACTGGTAAAGCCAGGTGTCTAGTGCACAGCTAGGTTCTGTCAGGTGTGGCTAGATAGTGTAGGCCACTAGTGAAGTAAGTGTTCTACTTTATTATCTTAGCTGTGAACAGCAGATGCTGTGATTTGTGTAAGTCTGAGTATGTTTGCTGCACAGGGTGCGAACAAAGATTTACCTATGGATTTAAGGCTGTTCTTATAATCCAATTAAAACTCAGATTTTACTGATGGTTCTCAACAGGCTTGGTCTTTAAAGAGGTGAAGTAAGAGGAGGAAATGAGAAGAGTTTTCCCATACAGATTATGCTCAGTGTTGCTTAATTTATAGTTGTGACCTAATAATCATCTAGATTAATTGTGAGGCAGGCTCACACTATTTGAGCAATGGTTAAGAATAAACAAAATCTAGGAAGAGAGAAAAGAACTGAGACTGAAATTGGGGATAATCAACAGCACCAGTAATCAATTATGTTTGTTGGGCATCACTGTTTGGTGGGATTTGGCTGCTGCGTGTTCAGCTCCCATGCCTAACACACCATGTGTGTGCCCATCTCTAAAGTTGATCAGTGTGCTACTAACAATTACCAATAATTATCAATATTCTTTGGGTAAACAGTTACATTTTAATTAATCTTTGTTTAATTAAATAAGTAACAGACTTTCCAACGGAATGCACCACCCAAATAGAATGATGAAGGTGAAATAAAATGAGAAAAATGTCAAACTGAGAAAGGGAAAGTGAAAATCAATGACCAGAGATTAGTTTGAGAGGAAGTAGTTTAAATCACTTTACACTGCAATACACACGCTGTACCTAATGGCTTTAAGCATATTACATGCTCACTCCTTTTAATGACAGATATTACAGTGCTTGGCCTAGGCCATGGGGTCACTGGGCTGTGTTAGCTTAGCAACCCAAAAGATGATTTGCATACAATATCGCATCAAAAGGTACGCGTGCGGTAGGCGTAGTTAAACCTAGCATCCCCCTTGACAAGTTGTTGTCATGGAGACTAGTGCACGCAAGTCCAATTTAAATAGTTTATAGGGGATATGCACAGTTTGTTACAACAAGGCACTTTCAATTATTCAAGCCTTAATCCATGCATTGAGCCGAACGCAAAATGTACATGCATGTTCTCGCGCTGTGAGCGTGAGCTTTTCTACTTTAAAACTAAAGTTTAAGTTTTCTACCTTTACAACAGGCTTCTCGCACTCGTGTAAAGAATGCTTTACGCTGGTTTAAGCGTTCACGCTTTGCTAGTCAATGCTTGCTTTAAAGCGCGCACAGTTATATGTGTCTTGCGCACGAATGCTGACGCAGAGTATCACATTTAATTCAGTTCGGTGACTAAAACACAGAAATGATCACCAGGGTTCTATGCTTGCAGATACAGATTTAAAGCCTAGAATGTCATTGATCTAACTATAATTTAAAAGACCTTTACGCTGTACAAAAAGGAGCATCGCTTCAATCTACATTTACACAACACTGAACTAAGATTCCTTCATCAGAAACAGGTTAAACAATACTGCATTTTGGGATTTCTTCGCCAAAGCAGACAAATTTATACTGGTACAGTTTACAAATGCCGCTAATCTGAGATTTCTTTGTCAGAATAGATTTATGCATTAATTAATACTGAATAGGATTTCTTCGCCAAATCAGATTAACCTTACACTGATACCATTTGAACTATGACAACATATGTTAAGGCTCTTTCAATCACAGTAGGAATACCATCGCTATATCTTCATCTATATTTAAACAAGACACAGATATGGACCCAATGTGGATCGCACATCACGTCCTATCCCCTGGTTTGTCATACACACAATTATATTGAATGGTTCATTCTCATAACTGTTGTTTAATCATGCCCGCATTCTCCACCAAAACGTAGCTAATGTAGATGATTAATATTGAGGTTTGTTTATAAATAAAGCATTCTTCACCAAATACATAATTATTCATAAACAAGTTCACTCAAAATTAATGTGATAGTACTATTCTTCACCATTCCCTGTGTAAGGGAAACAAATGTTATTCCAAACATGGAATATTAATAATTGATTAGGGTCAATCAATTATTTTGGGAAATCTCATATAGAGCATGTAGCAAAGACCAGCAGGTTTAGGGACTCCAGATTATGAGTACTGTATGTGTCACGAATCCGGCCTCTGTGGCTCCCTCTAGCGGACGCCAGCGGGAGCCATCCCCGGAATATTAGGACTACTTTTCCCATGACCCCGTACCTGGGCCGCGCCCATCTCAGGTGGCGGCCATTTCCTTCATTAAGAATGCTATAAGTACTCTCTAGTTTGTTTGATCATTGCGAAGTCTTGTTCTGCAATCTCTGCAAACATTTCTGAGCGTTATACTTGGTTGGATTACTCCGTGTATTACTTTGGACTGTCTCTCGTTTTGGATGTCTCGCTGCCTGCCTTTTGACCCCGCTTTGCTTACTGGATTACTCTGTTGTTTGCCGCCTGCCATGAACTATTGCCTGGACTCTGTTTATGATTTTGGAATATCCTCTGACAGTCCTGTTTGCTGGTATTGACCCTTGCCTGTTTGTTTATTCTATTGTCAATAAAC